>SJYC01093262.1:0-17271 GCA_006408675.1 Madoqua kirkii | reverse complement strand
CTCCTTATTGCAAAATTCAGACTTAAATTGAGGAAAGTAGGGAAAACCACTAGACCATTCAGGTATGACCTAAATCAAATCGCTTATGATTATACAGTGGAAGTGAGAAATAGATATAAGGGAATAGATCTGACGGACAGAGTGCCTGATGAACTATGGAATGAGGTTCATGACATGAGGCAGGGATCAAGACCATTCCCAAGAAAAAACAAATGCAAAAAAGCAAAATGGCTGTCTGGGGAGGCCTTACAAATAGCTGTGAAAAGAAGAGAAGCAAAAAGCAAAGGAGAAAAGGAAAATTATAAGCATCTGAATGCAGATTTCCAAAGAATAGAGAGAAGAGATGAGAAAACCTTCCTCAGCGATCAATTGAAAGAAACAGAGGAAAACAACAGAATGGGAAGGCTAGAGATCTCTTCAAGAAAATTAGAGATACCAAGGGAACATTATGCAAAAATGTGCTCGATAAAGGACAGAAATTGTATGGACCTAACAGAAGCAGAAGATATTGAAAAGAGGTGGCAAGAATACATGGAAGAACTGTACAGAAAAGAGCTTCATGGCCCAGATAATCACGACGGTGTGGTCAGTCACCTAGAGCCAGACATCCTGGAATGTGAAGTCAAGTGGGCCTTAGAAAGCATCACTACGAACAAAGGTGGTGGAGATGATGGAATTCCAGTTGAACTATTTCAAATCCTGAAAGATGATGCTGTGAATGTGCTGCACTCAATATGCCAGCAAATTTGGAAAACTCAGCAGTGGCCACCGGACTGGAAAATGTCAGTTTTCATCCCAATCCCAAAGAAAGGCAATGTCAAAGAATGCTCAAACTACTGCGCAATTGCACTCATCTCACACAGTAGTAAAGTAATGCTCAAAATTCTCCAAGCCAGACTTCAGCAATATGTGAACCGTGAGCTTCCAGATGTTCAAGCTGGTTTTAGAAAAATAAAGGAAACAGATTTCAAATTGCCAACATCCCCTGGATCATGGAAAAAGCAAGAGAGTTCCACAAAAACATCTATTTCTGCTTTACTGACTATGCCAAAGCCTTTGACTCTGTGGATCACAGTAAACTGTGGAAGATTCTGAAAGAGATGGGAATACCAGACCACTTGACCTGCCTCCTGAGAAATCTGTATGCAGGTCAGAAAGCAGTTAGAACTGGACATGGAACAACACACCTGTCCAAATAGGAAAAGGAGTATGTCAAGGCTGTATATTGTCATCCTGCTTCTTTAACTTATATGCAGAGTACATCATGAGAAATGTTGGGCTGGGAGAAGCACAAGCTGGAATCAAGATTGCTGGGAGAAATATCAATCACCTCAGATATGCAGATGACACCACCCTATGGCAGAAAGTGAAGAGGAACTAAAAAGCCTCTTGTTGAAAGTGAAAGAGGAGAGTGAAAAATTTGGCTTAAAGCTCAATATTCAGAAAAGTAAATTAATGGCATTTGGTCCCATCACTTCATGGCATATAGATGGGGAAACAGTGGAAACATTGTCAGACTTTATTTTTGAGGGCTCCAAAATCATTGCAGATGGTGATTGCAGCCACGAAATTAAAAGACGCTTACTCTTTGGAAGGAAAGTTATCACCAACCTAGACAGCATATTCAAAAGCAGAGACGTTACTTTGTCAACAAAGGTCCATCTAGTCAAGGCTATGGTTTTTCCAGTGGTCATGTATGGATGTTGAGAGTTGGACTGTGAAGAAAGCTGAGCACCAAAGAATTGATGCTTTTGAACTGTGGTGTTGGAGAAGACTCTTGAGAGTCCCTTGGACTGCAAGGAGATCCAACCAGTCTGTTCTAAAGGAGTTCAGTCCTGTGTGTTCATTAGAAGGACTGATACTAAAGCTGAAACTCCAGTATTTTGGCCACCTTATGCGAAGAATTGACTCATTGGAAAAGACTCTGATGCTGGGAGGGATTAGGGGCAGCAGGAGAAGGGGACAGCAGAAGATGAGATGACTGCATGGCATCACCAACTCAATGCACGTGAGTTTGTGTGAACTCCAGGAGTTGGTGATAGACAGGGAGGCCTGGCGTGCTGCGATTGATGGGGTCACAATGAATCGGACACTACTGAGTGACTGAACTGAACTGAAGAATAATGATAACCACAGCAAAATAGAAAATAATATATAAAAATAAATTCTTCAAATTAGATCTTTCAACCACTGAGGGCAATAAAATCACTAAATTTTCTTTATATCCCACTTCACCATCAGAAGGTACTATTTATCTTTCTCCCTTTCCCTTTAATGCATTTAACAAATTGTATTAAGCATATATTATGTACTGTACCTTAGAAGGGCTGTAAATACTAACCAAATTATATATCACTGACCTTGGCAATAATTATTTCACAATCTGCTAAGGAAATCACTTTGTTTAAATAATTTATTATGTCCTCAATTCATTATGCTTAAAATGCTAAATTTTGCTATAAATTTTAACACTCATAGTAATTCTTAAAATGAGCCACATTAGAAAGTTAGAATTCCAGGGAAGGAGTTAACTGCAAAAACTTATGTGTGAATTTTTTATAATACTCGGACAATATCTGAATCTCACTATCCCTGTTGAAATACCAATGCTTAGCGCAAATTAGAAAAGCATTAAGTTTTTACACTGACTACAAAAAAGACAGTCTAGAATCTTAGGTAAGTCATATCAGATTGCAGATTCAGAAGAGTCATGGAGCTGAAGATTATAGACTGATATTTTAGTTCCAAACCCTGGCCTGGATCTTCTGTTTCTGTTTTAGATGAGTAAAGAGAGTTTAGAAAAGAAAACTCAGAGAAGGTAATGGCAGCCCACTCCAGTACTCTTGCCTGGAAAATCTCATGGATTGAGGAGCCTGGTGGGCTGTAGTCCATGGGGTCACTAAGAGTCGGACATGACTGAGCGACTTCTCTTTCACTTTTCACTTTCATGCATTGGAGAAGGAAATGGCAACCCACTCCAGTGTTCTTGCCTGGAGAATCCCAGGGACAGGGAAGCCTAGCAGACTGCTGTCTGTGGGGTCACACAGAGTCGGACATGACTGAAGTGACTTAGTAGTAGCAGAAAAGAAAACTAATTCTGAATAGTTGAAGCAGCTACTTTAGTCTCTAAATTGAATCAGAGTGATGTGGTTGAAGTAATATGGGCTTTGCAGTTCATAAAATTGGATTGGAAATCTATTTTTATCACTCCTTGCTGTGTAAATGTAGGCAGTTTAGTTAACCTCTTGGTATCTGTATTTTCATTCTTAAAAGGATGATAATATTTATGATAATACTTGTGAGAAATCAAGTACATCACTTAATATATGACACATATAGGGCACCTGACATATGTCAAACAAGAACCTATTGGCATCAGAATCATCTTAAATCTTATAAGCCACCAACAGGTGTCATAAGGGGGCTTCCCAGGTAACCCTAGTGATAAAGAACCAGCTTGCCAATGCAGGAGACTTAATGAGTTGTAGGTTTGATCCCTGGGCTGGGAATATTCCCCGGAGAAGGGAATGGCAACCCACTCCAGTATTCTTGCCTGGAGAATTCCATGGACAGAGGAGCCTGGCAGGCTACAGTCTATGGGGTCGCAAAGAGTCAGACATCACTGAATGATTAACACACACAGAGGTGTCATAAGGTATCCTAATTCCAGAACTTTCTTAGTAAGTTTTAAAAAACTACTGAGACCTTTAAAACAATGCACCACATGAAAGATTTATAATTTTTATGAATAGTCCAAGATAACAGTATTATACTGATCCTCTTTATTAATCAAACTCAGGATGTTAGTGTTTTATCCAAACACAACCGCTTACCTAATGACTATTTTCCTTAATTACAGGCGAGGTTCTCTAAGAATTATCTGGTTCTAAAACCAGACTCACTAAGAATACACATGCCCAGAATTCTGATTCAGGGCATCTGGAATGATTACACACAAGTTCCCAAATGATGTTGATGCACCTGGTCTGGGGACCACACTTTGAGAATTATTGTATGAGGAAATTTCCTCTTAGATACTTTTAAATCCAAGGCTATAAAGTAATATAAAATGAATGAGAACATGTTTTCTGTACATAAAATTTTAAATCATGTAAGGACGTATAGGTATTATTTAGAGTAACCAACTTTTTCCTTTCTCTGTCTCCTCACTGAAAACTACTATTCAACTGAGACCTCTTCAGAAGTGTGGGATCCTTCCACATGTAGGATTGCACCAAGGCTCCAAGCTGCATAGTTAGTTAATTCTTCCATTAACTAAATTTTATCTGTCAACCTACCCTCTATTGCAGGTTGAAATGTGTCCCTCAGAAATGATATATTTAAATCCTAACCCCCATATTTGTGAATGGCACTGAGTTGTAAATAGAGTCTTTGCAGATGTCACTAGTTAAGATGATGTTATACTGGAGTACAGTGGATCCTAATTCAGATAAGACTGGTGTTTTTATGAGAGGAGGAGCAAACAGACACGGAGGAAGAATGTCATGTGAAAATGAAGGCAGGGGTTGGAATACTGCAAACCAAGGAATGCCAAGAATGCCAGCTACCACCCTAAGTTAAGAGAGAGAGAGACATACAACAGGTTCATCCTCAGAGCCCTCAAGAGATGCCCAGACTCTTACACCTTGATCTCTAACTTCTAGCCTCCATAATTGAGATAATGCATTTCTCTTGTTTTAAGCCACCCAGTTGGTGGTACTTTGTCATGGCAGATCTAAGAAACCAATAGACCATCCTTACCCCAAGACCTACAAAGCTCTCAGCCTACCTCTCAAATTTGCTACAAATTCCAATATTGTTAGTGTCTTTTCCCCCCACTCATTTCATTTGCTCAGGCTTAGTTGGGGGCTGCATTAAATGGAGAAAGGAAGAAGAGGGTGGAGCAGGTGGGACCATCTCACTACAATCACTGGAACTCAAGAAAGCTGTACCACTGTGGAAGTGAACTTTTGACCACTTCCCTCTGCCTCCACCTTAGGTTTCTCAAGCTCTGAGCTTTTTAATTTCCTTCAGCTTCAACACAGTGGCTCAAGTATTTATTTCTGGCTCTGATTCTTGGCTTTTCTCCTGGCTGTTCTTGCCCCTTGCTCTTGGCTTTGATACCCCTGCTGTGTTCTGCAGCTGGACCTCATAAAACTTTCCACTTGCCCTTCATTTTGAATTTATCACAGCAATTTAACTGTTTGGTGAGGAGACTGTTAAATTGTTGTGAGTGGACTCAAGCATAGAGATCCACTCAACCTTGTTTTTCTAGAAATAAATGACTCTTTAACAATCTCATTTTATTTAAAAAATTGTATCTGCACCTTCAAGACATCAGATCTTTTATATCCTTCTTAATTACTTTTTAACCTTCTCCAAGTCCTCTGACCTTTGAGACCCTAATGGATTCACACTGCTTTAGCTCTATTGCCATTTTCAGACTGATTTCCACTGCCTCCACTCAGTAATCTCTACTTTTGCTTTGTCTTCCTTGCCCTATCTGTCTTCAGCACTCCATTCCACATTTATCACTGTCTTTAAATCTGTTTCACCCTGTTCTTCCTTTTATTCTTTCCTGACATAGAGATTCTCAATGCTAGCCATATATTAGAATCACCTAAGGAGCTTTAGAAGACTGTGATTCTAGCTTAATTGGAGAGGGCCCAAGTATTATTATTTCTTAAAATTATTTCCCAGGTAATTCAACTCTTCATCCACTGTTGATAACCACTGGCTCAGCAGTTTTAACATCTGTGATCAAGACCTTCCTCACTTCCTGGCCTAACAGGTCCTCAATTCTAATTCTTCACATTGTCATTTCCTTTCACTTTCACTCAGACATACCTTACAACACATCATAACTTGAAATAACTCTACCATCTACCAGCATAATCTCAGATCTGACGTTGAACTAATTTCAACCTTTTTCTCACCTTCTCCACTTCTAGTAAATAAGCTCTAAATTCTTATTATGACCCTGTATTGCTTCTTGACTTTTTCCAATTCATCATATCTGATGACTTTATTTACAGGTCTACACAGCCAGCAATGTGGTCAATAATTTCAGTAGTGCTACCATCTATTAGGAAGGAATGCTTTCATCACTTGTCCGCAAAGGGAAAGGAACTTCTGTTTCTTAGAAGGAAAGTCTTAGAAGAATACTTGAAGCCTCTTCTCTAGAGTCCTCATAGACATGCCCCCAAGGAAGATATAGGTGATGAGCATCTGACTGGTGAGGATGGAGAATGACTCTGTGCCTGTGTGGCTCAGTCTCTCTACTCCTCTATTGAGTTGAGGGTGCACAGTTGTTTCTTCTCTGGGAGGCAGAGTATAAGGACAGTTTTTCTTAGCTCTACCAATAACTGTGTGGATAAGTTCTAATTCAGTACTTCTTGGTTTAGTCACTAAGTCATCTCCAACTCTTGCAACCACATGGACTGTAGCCTGCCAGGCTCTTCTGTCCATGGACTTTTCAAGGCAAGAATACTGGAGTGGGTTGCCATTTCCTACTCCAGAGGATCTTCCTGTCCCAGGAATTGAACCCAGGTCTCCAGCGTTGCAGGAGGATTCTTATTGGTTTCCAGTGTGGCTTATTTCAGCTAGAACAGTAACAAATAGGGATGCTCAATCCCTACCTATGAACAGATTCAACTAGTTAACCTCCCTTCATTCCTTTTGTTGAGCATCTGAATTGGGAACCATAAAATAGGATTTCTGTTGCCAGCCACTCTTGTTGTGCACATTGTTACACAAAAGTACAAAATCCTACTTATTGCACCCACAGGAATTCTTTACTTCTAAACATAACTTGACCCTTATTTTTTGCATCATTTTGTTGTTATTCCTCATCTATTCTTACTATTTAGCTCCTTTCCCATAGGAATCCCTATTTTACCAAAGCTCTAAATCCACCCTCTCCCAACTTTCAGTAGATGAACTAAGCTCCTACAGTTCTGAGGAGACCATACAACAGTCTTCACATTTCTTATCAGTACTTTAAAATTTATCTCCATCTATCTTCTTTTCCTTTGTGCTTTCTCTCTTAGGAGTAACAATTCTTTTTATCTTGGTAACTTTTCACAACATGCTGTCTCTCCTCTCTCTAAGACCTTATTTCATGAAGTCCTCTCAGCTGTTTGCATGTTTAACTTCTCACTTTCTGCAAAATAACTGCTCTCTGCTCACCAACATGTACACAGCAAGCAAAGCCACAAAATGAAAGCAAAGTCCTCACTCCTATTAGTCTTTGAAATGACATTTTCCCCTCTTTTCAGCACATAATTCTTGAAAGAATATCTAGATTTGCCAACTTCACTTTTCTGTCTCATACCTCACGTTTTTATGCTCCCCTTAAATCAAAGAAAATGCTTCACTTATAATTCATCAAAAAATTATAAACATCAACAACATTTTGTTTAGTTATCACATTGCCTCTCTCTTCTTTTCATATCTTCCAATCAGTCTATACACTAGATTTTAGCTCCTGGTGGTGGGTAATAATGTAAAACTATTGCCACTCCCTCAAATTCATATTTATAACAGTTCACTGGGACGTAAGCTCAACAGGTCTTTACCCCAATGTCCCAGCTTAGTCTTTATACCCTATTTCAGTAAATGGTAGCTTCCCTTCCTAATGAGTCAGGCCCTAAGAGTCAGTGTCACTTCACACATTCATATATTAATTTTTCCATCATTCACTGTGTATCTGTTCCTTGCCAGGGAGTGCATTTAGGTCCTGGTTTACACAGAAAAATAAAACAGTACTTTTCTTCAGTGACCTTATACTGTAACTGGGGAAGCAGACTGACAAGTAAACATAGTAAGTGATAAGTGTTGTTCTAAAGGTTAATAGAAAGCCATCAGGACATCAGGAGAGAATGATTCATGTTGTGTGAGCGGAATTGAAAAAAAAGTTTCATATGGAATAGATATTTCAGTTGAGTTTTAGTATTCATTCATTTGTTCAGTCCTGCAGATGTGCCCTTTCTATTGTCTTTTACATCTTTTCCCACCATCTATATCCCACTTCCACCATTTAGGAATTGTCCTAACCCAGAAATTGAAACTGCGTCTCTAGTGTCTCCTGCATTGGCAGATGGGCTCTTTACCACTGAGCCATCTGGTAGGCACTCTGACTCTAGTCTCTACTCTGAAGTGGGACTTAATTACACCTACAAAGAGAATAATTCTAATCATGTTATTCACATGATCGTAGGCTTTATAGGAAATTCCTACCATATTGAATGTAATTTCTTCACCATGATATTTAAATATTTTCCCAAAGACCTATCCATCTAATTATCTGCTAACCTGATGTGAAGAACTGACTCATTAGAAAAGACCCTGATGCTGAGAAAAATTGAAGGCAGGAGAAGGGGACAACAGAGGATGAGATGGTTGGATGGAATCACTGACTTCATGGAAGTGGATTTGAGCAAGTTCTGGGAGTTGGTGATGGACAGGGAAGACTGGCTGGCATGCTGCAGTCCCTGGGGTCACAAAGAGTTGGACACGATTGTGACTGAACTGATAAAGCAAACATATTCAGTATCACAGACAAGCAGCCCTTTGCCTGATCTTTATGTAATGACAGAAACTTTCTCTCCTATATGCTTCTGTATTTCTTTTACCTTGAACATTATCTTTCCCTTGATGCCTTTTGAAATCCTGTTCATCCTTAAAAATTTAAAATACTCCTTCCAAGATTAATACTGGAAATCATTCCAAACATGTTATGTGATTGTCTCTTTTTGCTCTCGTGACACATTCTACATTTTTTTTCTTATGATGTGACTTGAAAATGTATCTACAGCCATGCCTCCAGCAATCACCATAGAATATACACTTTTGAGAATAACAATACATTACTGTGTTGCATTTTCTTTCATTTCAACACAAAGCATTTGTTAATTGGGGCAGTTGTTTCCACTTGGTTTAAGAAGTCACAGTGTTTTTCTTTGATATCCTTCATAGTTCAAGATAGCTGTGTGTTAAGTCACGATTTGTTGTGTGCAAAGTTCAGAAAACTAAGATCTTGGCATCCAGTCCCATCACTTCATGGCAAATAGATGTGGAAACAGTGGCTGACTTTATTTTTTGAGGGCTCCAAAATCACTGCAGATGGTGATTGCAGCCATGGAATTAAAAGACGCTTACTCCTTGGAAGGAAAATTATCACCAACCTAGACAGCGTATTCAAAAGCAGAGACATTACTTTGCCAACAAAGGTCTATCTAGTCAAGGCTATGGTTTTTCCAATGGTCATGTATGGATGTGAGAGTTGGACTATAAAGAAAGCCGAGTGCCGAAGAATTGATGCTTTTGAACTGTGGTGTTGAATAAAACTCTTTGAGAGTCCCTTGGACTGCAGGGAGATCCAACCAGTCCATTCTAAGGAGATCAGCTCTGGGTCTTCATTGGAAGGACTGATGTTGAAGCTGAACTCTGATACTCTGGCCACCTGATGCAAAGAGCTAACTCATTTGAAAAGACCCTGATACTAGGAAAGATTGAGGGCATGAGGAAAAGGGAGAAGGGGACAACAGAGGATAAGATGGTTGGATGGCATCACTGACTCGATGGACATGGGTTTGGGTGGACTCTGGGAGTTGGTGATGGACAGGGAGGCCTGGCATCCTGCGATTCATGGAGTCGCAGAGTCAGACACAGCTGAGCAACTGAACTGAACTGAAAGGAAGATGTAAAAACCGTAAAACTATCCTCAGTTTTTGATGTGTTCCCCTACTCTATCACTTCTTGAAGGCAAAAACCAACTAACTAACAAAAAACCATGCAACTAGACCAATCATATGTCAAACACAATGCTTAGAAAGTGTCTTCAACAGCCTTCAGAATGGGAGAAAATAATAGCAAATGAAGCAACTGACAAACAACTAATCTCAAAAATATACAAGTAACTCATGCAGCTCAATTCCAGAAAAATAAATGACCCAATCAAAAAATGGGCCAAAGAACTAAATAGACATTTCTCCAAAGAAGACATACAGAGATGGCTAACAAACACATGAAACGATGCTCAACATCACTGATTATCAGAGAAATGCAAATCAAGACCACAATGAGGTGCCATTTCACACCAGTCAGAATGGCTGCGATCCAAAAGTCTACAACCAATAAATGCTGGGGAGGATGTGGAGAAAAGGGAGCCCTCTTACTCTGCTGGTGGAAATGCAAACTAGTACAGCCACTATGGAGAGCAGTGTGGAGATTCCTTAAAAACTGGAAATAGAACTGCCTTATGACCCAGCAATCCCACTGCTGTGCATACACACTGAGGAAACCAGAATTGAAAGAGGCACATGTGCCCCAATGTTTCTCACAGCACTGTTTATAATAGCCAGGACATGGAAACAACCTAGATGTCCACCAGCAGATGAATGGATAAGAAAGTGGTGGTACATATACACAATGGAGTATTATTCAGCCATTAAAAAGAATACATTTGAATCAGTTCTAATGAGGTGGATGAAACTGGAGCCAATTATACAGAGTGAAATAAGCCAGAAAGAAAAACACCAATACAGTATACTAACACATATATATGGAATTTAGAAAGATGGTAATGTTAACCCTGTATGCAAGACAGCAAAAGAGACACAGATGTATAGAACAGTCTTTTGCACCCTGTGAGAGAGGTAGAGTGTGGGATGATTTGGGAGAATGGCATTGCAGCATGTATAATATCATGTAAGAAATGAATCGCCAGTCTAGGTTTGATGCAGGATACAGGATGCTTGGGGCTGGTGCATTGGGATGACCCAGAGAGATGGTATGGGGAGGGAGGTGCAAGGAGGGTTCAGGATTGGGAACTCATGTACAGCCATGGCAGATTTATGTTGATGTATAGCCAAACCAATACAACATTGTAAAGTAAGGTGAAGGTGAAGTCGCTCAGCCGTGTCCAACTCTTTGTGACCCCATGGACTGTAGCCTACCAGGCTCCTCCGTCCATGGGATTCTCCAAGCAAGAATACTGGAGTGGGTTGCCATTTCCTTCTCCAATTGTAAAGTAAAATAAAGTAAAATTTAAAAAAAAAAGTGTCTTCAAGCTTTATAGTCTGAGAAAAAAGCAAATTTAAATATTATTCCAAATTATGTGATTTAGTTTTTTCTTTCTTTCTTTCTTTTTTTACCGTTCAACTCATTGATATCAAGCACTTAATACAAGATATTGAAAAAACGAAAGTTTACCCAGACTGCACTGTCCAGACACTCTTGTGGTTTTCCTGTTTTGACTCTCTTATGTGATATCATAACAGCTGTACTCATTTCTATCCTGAGATGGCCTATCCTTGGGTGCTTTTCTAATATATAAGCTGAATTACATTCCTTGGTTCAGTGTAGTCTTATAACAAAATAATAATGATGATAAAGATTTAAATGAAGGTGTTATTTTCTTTCCTAATTTTATTTGAAGAAGCAATAAAATAATTTAGGGAAAATGTACAGACATACCAATAGAGACTAAAGAAAAATAAAGCCTTATTATACTAAAAGGTTATGGACACTATTCCAGTCTTACTCTTTCCTTCCTACTAAAGATAACAGTAAACTATTAACAGTTATTGCAAATGAATTATGAGATAATTTATTCATGTGTTAATTCAGTCTTTTAGTAAATATTAAGTATTTATTAAATCTTAAGCAACTGCACAAGTTAATGTGGACATACAGATAAAAATATATGGAAACTTTCATGCAAGATATCACAGTGACAATAAGTATAAATCATCAAAGAGAAGAGTAAAATAGAAATCTGGATATAACGCATGATGGGAATTAGAAGTGAGAGTTTCAGAAAACGAGAGAGGGACAGAGAGAGGGCTGGAGGAGATGGGAGCCTCAGTTCTGTTCAAAGCAGAATTAACCAAGGAAGAAAAATTTAAAAACTTCCGGTTACTAATTTGAAAGCAAAAATAAACCATTTCAGCACGTGAAGCTTTGTGTGCCACTCAGACACTGAGTCAAGGGGCCAAAACAATGATGAGACAAATTTCACCCTCCTCTTTTTTTGAGGCTGAATGAAAATAAAATACACATGGAGGTAATGAATAGCAACAACAGTTATAAGATCCAGAAAAGAATATCCCTTGGAAAATGGTTTTCTGCACAAATTTTAAAAATATGTATTAAAAAACCAAAATGGTATCACTGATAAAATCCAGGAGAACATAATATTTGCTACAAAAGAGCTAAGATATGAGGGAAATGAACAGAAAGAAAATCACACTGTGAAAAGAAAGAGGAATTTTAAACTATATTGAAATTATGCAATAGCAGAATCGATACCACAGAAAAGTAAATCAGAATGTGGAAGACAGCTAAGATGGAAGCCTGCATAGCATGCAAAGTCACAGAGGAACTGGAAAAATTACATAGAAGACAATGGATCTGGAGGTCTGAAAACAGAGTCATCACATAGATAAGTAACATTTCAAAAGCAACAGCCAGAACACAAGTAACCAAACTTATTTGCAGCCTTACTAAACATCTGTATATGCTGTTTGAAAGAGCCCTGCAGACTTCTGCAGATAAAGATGAAACACCACATCCAATTCTTTATTTTATAGATTTGAGTACCCCATCCCCAGCACTCACAGCACTGAGTTGATTCTCACCAGTAGGTACATTTTAGCAAGCTACTTTGATTGAAAGAATAAAGAAAAATAAACAAGTCTACAGGAATAAAGATATATTAACCATCCGTTCAGTTCAGTACAGTTCAGTCACTCAGTTATGTCTGAATCTTTGTGACCCTATGGGCCGCAGCATGCTAGGCTTCCCTGTCCATCACCAGCTCCCAGAGCTTACTCAAACTCATGCCCATCAAGTCAGTGATGTCATTCAACTGTCTCATCCTCTGCCGTCTCCTTCTCCTCCCACATTCAATCCTTCCCAGCATCAGGGTCTTTTCTAGTGAGTCAGTTATGTCCATCACCAGCTCCCAGAGCTTACTCAAACTCATGCCCATCAAGTCAGTGATGTCATTCAACTGTCTCATCCTCTGCCGTCTCCTTCTCCTCCCACATTCAATCCTTCCCAGCATCAGGGTCTTTTCTAGTGAGTCAGTTCTTTGCGTCACGTGGCCAAAGTATTGGAGTTTCAGCTTCAGCCTCAGTCATTCCAATGAATATTCAGGACTGATTTCCTTTCAGATAGACTGGTTGGACCCTCTTGTAGTCCAAGGTACTCTTAAGAGTCTTCTCCAACACCCCAGTTCAAAAGCATCAATTCTTTGGCACTCAGCTTTCTTAATAGTCCAACTCTCACAGCCATACATGACTACTGGAAAAACCATAGCTTTGACTAGATGGACCTTTGTTGGCAAAGTAATGTCTCTGCTTTTTTAATATGCTGCCTAGGTTGATCAAAGCTTTTCTTCCAAGGAGCAAGTGTCTTTTAAATTTCATGGCTGCAGTAACCATCTGCGGTGATTTTTGAGCCCAAGAAAGTAAAATCTGTCACTGTTTCCCCATCTATTTTCCATGATCTTAGTTTTCTGAATGTTGAGTTTTAAGCAGACTTTTTCACTCTCCTGTTTCACTTTCAAGACACTCTTTAGTTCTTCGGTTTCTGCCATAAGGATGGTGTTTTCTGTGTATCTGAGGTTATTGATATTTCTCCCAGCAATCTTGATTCTGGCTTGTGCTTCATCCAGCCAGGCATTTCGCATGATGCACTCTGCATAGAAGTTAAATAAGCAGGATGACAATATGCAGCCTTGATGTACTTCTTTCCTGATTTGGAACCAGTCTGTTGTTCCATGTTCACACAAAGAACAAATAATTCATCTCTGCAACATGAAAGAGCAGAGTCCAATAAGGACAAATTTTTGTTTTGTTTTATTTTTTAAATTAACTTATTTAATTGAAGACTAATTATTTTATAATATTTTAGTGGTTTTTGCCATACATTGACATGAATCAGCCATGGGTGTATGTGTGTTCCTCATCCTGAGCCCCCCTCCCACCTCCCTCCCAATCCCATCCCTCAGGGTCATCCCAGTACACCAGCCTTGAGCTCCCTGTCTCATGTATCAACCTGGACTGGTGATCTATTTCACATGTACATATACATGTTTCAATGATATTTTTTCAAATCATCCCACCCTCACCTTCTCCCACAAGACAAATTTGAAAGAAAAAATTTTATTGGTAATTTTATAACATATAGTTTTGTCTTTTCTTTGTATAAGAACAAATTTGTACATTCAAGAGATGCTGGAAAACACACATATAATCTGCATAAACAGAAATTGAAGGAAAGAAAATACCAGTATATAAGGACTCGAACTGCAAAGTGTGTAATTCTGATGGTTTAAAATATTTTAAATGGAGATAAAAACAACAAGATAGCCATAGAAACTATAGCAATGTCTGGCAGAATAGAATTCACTTAATATTTGTTGAAAGGATATATTTTCTAGTGAACTATAAATTAGCAAAACTGAAACAAAAGTCAAAAGAATAAAACCATATCCTGAAAACAACTAGAAATATTTGAAGAGCTCTAACCTCAAAACAGGTGCTGAGACCAGATGGTTTTACCTGTGAGTCCTCTTACCCTTCAAGGGACAGATAACGCCAGTGATATCCAAACTATTCTAGGATATTAAAAAACAGAAAAACACTCTTGTCATTTTATAAAACTTGGCATTAACAATTATATTGAAATATGAAAAAGAAAATGGCAGGCCAATTTCACTTTAGAATTCAAATGGTGAAAATATCTCCAAATTGAAATCCAGCACTATATTAAAGTGTCAAAATTGAGCACATTATAGAATAACAATAATCTGTATTAAAATGTCAAAGTTGAGTACATTATAGAATATCAATAGTTGCTTCCATTTCCACCTCCTTCCTCCTCAAACACTTTAACTGTATGTTCCTATATGGCAGAGCAGGACAGGGGTCTGCCTTAGCCACCTTTTTATCCACCATGTCCATCCCAGTACTTTGTCAGAGTTATCACTAAATCTCTCTTAATATGTGGACAACTGAATGGTGAGGTCATCAGTGTAACAAGAGACATTAGCAACAGGTACAAATAAAATATGGAAAATAAAAAATAAGACAACTATTAATTGAGAGGAGGATACTATAAGAAACTAAAGCTAATTTTGATACATTACTTGATTGAGCCGTGAATGGTATGAACATAACCCTGTTAATGTAAACACAGAATATTGACCAAACTGTGAATGTTATATTAGGCATATGAGGTGAGGGGAAATGGGATTCTAAGACAGTTTAATAATTGTAATAAACAAGAAATCAGAAGATATTTTCTAATATGTATGCATCTCTGACATGACTGAGCAACTAAGTACATCACCCACGCATCAGTTGGTAGCAGTTTCAGATTTCATTTAGGTATATGGAAGTGAATGCTAACATTATGTCAGACAACTGAAGTTTCCATTTGGTTGTCTCTAGGGAGTAGAATTGCTGGAGCCTGGGCAAGGTACTGCTACATTTTAGTACAGTAATCATTCTTCCAATTTATAAGCAAGATACTAAATGCTTGTGTGATTAGTCACACAGTCCTGTCCCACTCTTTTCTAAGACAGTTTAATAATTGTAATAAACAAGAAATCAGAAGATATTTTCTAATATGTATGCATCTCTGACATGACTGAGCAACTAAGTACATCACCCACGCATCAGTTGGTAGCAGTTTCAGATTTCATTTAGGTATATGGAAGTGAATGCTAACATTATGTCAGACAACTGAAGTTTCCATTCGGTTGTCTCTAGGGAGTAGAATTGCTGGAGCCTGGGCAAGGTACTGCTACATTTTAGTACAGTAATCATTCTTCCAATTTATAAGCAAGATACTAAATGCTTGTGTGATTAGTCACACAGTCCTGTCCCACTCTTTGTGACCCCATGGACTGTAGCCTACCAGGCTCTTCTGTCCACGGGATTTTCCAGGCAATAGTACTGGAGCGGATTGCCATTTCTTTCTCCAGGAGGTCTTCCTAACCAAGGGATCGAACACGGGTCTCCCGCATTGTAGACAGACACTTTACCATCTGAGCCACTTAAATAACTATAAAGGTATTGTTTGGAAATTGTAAACTCTGAGCATATGTTTTATAATGTAAGAAGAATATGTAAACAAATCAAATTTAGCTATAACAACATTAATTTTAAAATGATAATATCTATTTCGAACAAGGGTAAAAGAAAACTGATCTTCACATAAACTTATTGTATGAGTAAAACTGATAAATTTGATGAACAGGGCACTTTTGCATTATGTTCCAAAGCCTTAGGAATCATAGTTTCTGATTATGGATTCTGTGAATACTAGAATCTCCCTTCTTAGAATTTAATTCTCAAGAAATATTCCGGATCATATACAAACATTTTCATCATTTGCGTTACTGCGATATCTTTTGCACTGAAAAGATTTGTCTGTGTGTTGTTCATTAGCCTTCTCACAGTTTATATTTCTTCTGATTATTAATTTATTGCCTCTCAGCTCCAAACCCACCTTTCTAAACTCACTGGTAAATCCTAGGGCTGAGACTGTGCAGATACCTCACTTTTCTGTTTGCCAGCTGCCTCCTGTGCAGAGCTCTGCCCAGAGGAGAAGCAGAGGAGGAAGTGGGAATTTGATACTTCAGTCTACGTCCTGTGAGCTCCCTCTCCCTTGCTTCTTCGTCCCAGCAGCAGCAGACCCTTCCTAGGGCAGAAGCACAATTCAGTTCTCAGTTTTTCCCGAAGCAGTAGAACCAGCCTCAATGCCCTCTATTCAGACACTAACCTCAGCTAGGCAGGCCCCCTCTCAGAGGTCTGAGTTTAAGCCTGTCTGAATTTTTAAATTTTAATAACTCAAATCTCTTCCCTTTGGTCTTTCAATCCTAGGGATTATATATAGCAACTTCCTACAGTTACTACCTCTAGGAGACTTTAGGGTTCTCTTTTTAACATTTTGAGCTAGCTGGTTAGCAAATTTATTCTTATATTTGTCCTCTTAAATTCTCTTTGGCAGAATAAATGGCATAGTCTCTAACTCCTGACTCCACCATGTTATTATAAGGGAATGACTCATGCAGTTTTTATTATCACAATTAGGAAAAAATAATCACATATATATACACATACATATATATGGGTGTGTATATGTATCCCATCAGTTCAGTTCAGTTCAGTCTCTCAGTCGTGACTGACTCTTTGCGACCCCATGAGCTGCAGCATGCCAGGCCTCCCTGGCCAACACCAACTCCCGGAGTCTACC
>SJYC01093259.1:0-31524 GCA_006408675.1 Madoqua kirkii | reverse complement strand
GATCATGGCATCCAGTTCCATCACTTCATGGGAAATAGATGGGGAAACAGTGGAAACAGTGTTAGACCTTATTTTTTTGGGCTCCAGAATTACTGCAGATGGTGACTGCAGCCATGAAATTAAAAGACGCTTACTCCTTGGAAGAAAAGTTATGACCAACCTAGATAGCATATTCAAAAGCAGAGACATTACTTTGCCGACTAAGGTCCGTCTAGTCAAGGCTATGGTTTTTCCTGTGGTCATGTATGGATGTGAGAGTTGGACTGTGAAGAAAGCTGAGCACTGAAGAATTGATGCTTTTGAACTGTGGTGTTGGAGAAGACTCTTGAGAGTCCCTTGGACTGCAAGGAGATCCAACCAGTCCATTCTGAAGGAGATTAGTCCTGAGATTTCTTTGGAAGGAATGATGCTAAAGTTGAAACTCCAGTACTTTGGCCATCTCATGTGAAGAGTTGACTCACTGGAAAAGACTCTGATGCTGGGAGGGTTTGGGGGCAGGAGGAGAAGCGGTCGACAGAGGATGAGATGGCTGGATGGCATCACTGACTCTATGGACATGAGTCTGAGTGAACTCTGGGAGTTGGTAATGGACAGGGAGGCCTGGTGTGCTGCGATTCATGGGGTCACGAAGAGTTGGACACGACTGAGAGACTGAACTGATCTGAACTATACTTTACAGAGAAAACTAGAAAGTGGATAATTATTGTTTTCAAATGTTAGCATTGCTCAGCAGACTATAAATGCTCGTGAATATACCATTCACAATTTTTGTAGAATCCTTATAGCACGGTTTCTCAGTGTTGCAAAAAGAGTGTATTTTTACCAGATTGAAATATATTTTGCCTCTATATAATGTAAAAATAAGATAACAGTATATAAAGTTATACTCAGCAATAAACATTTCAGTATTTTATGTTAGTATCCATTACTTAGTTTGCATAAGTCTAAATTTGCATGTTAGCAAAAAGACTTTAGAAACAATTTTTAAGCAGACATACATATTATAAAACAAAACTATTATTTACTAATTTTTGGTATGAATAATGACTCAATTTGATTACAGTCCAAAATTATTTTATAATCCTAAACACCTAGCTCCTTGGAAGAAAAGCTATGACAAACCTAGACAGTATATTAAAAAGTAGAGACATTACTTTGCCAAAAAAGTCTGTATAGTCAAAGGTATGGTTTTACCAGTACTCATGTATAGATGTAAGAGTTGGACCACAAAAAAGACTGAGTGCTGAAGAACTGATGCTTTTGAACTGTGGTGTTGGAGAAGACTTTTGAGAGTCCCTTGGACTGCAAGGAGATCAATAAAGGATCAGTCAATCCTAAAGGAAATCAATTCTGAATATTCATTGGAGGGACTGGTACTGAGGCTGAAGCTCCAAACACTTGGCCACCTGATGCAAAGAGTTGGTTCATTGGAAAAGACCCTAAATCTGGGAAAGACTGAGGCAGGAGAAGCGGATGACATACGACAAGAGGGTTGGATGGCGTCACTGACTCAATTGACATGAGTCTGAGCAAACTCCAGGAGATGGTGAAGGACAGAAAAACCTAGTGCTGTAGTTCATGGGGTCAATGGCCACCTGATGCAAAGAGTTGGTTCATTGGAAAAGACCCTAAATCTGGGAAAGACTGAGGCAGGAGAAGCGGATGACATACGACAAGAGGGTTGGATGGCGTCACTGACTCAATTGACATGAGTCTGAGCAAACTCCAGGAGATGGTGAAGGACAGAAAAACCTAGTGCTGTAGTTCATGGGGTCACAAAGAGTCTGATATGACAAAAACAAACACATAGCAAATATTATGTTTTTTGACTAGCAAACTCAATTAGAATAAAATATATTTATGCATTGATTTAATGCTAATAACTCAGAACACATAGCTGTTTTTATTATATCTACAACATTAAACTAGGTTTATTTGCTAAAGATTTACTTTATTTATGAGAAAATTTACTTATTTTTTATGAGAACAGTTACTTTTCCATATTGGAATTATCAGAATCTCAAAGAGATACATGGATGGATGCAAGCATCTTAGCTATGAGTCAGACATAAACACAGTAATACAAAACTCACTGGTCTATATAAAAAGTTGGCTCTAATTTTTTTCTCCACTTTATTTTTATCTGAATTGCATTTCTGGCAAATTAGATTTGTTGCAGTTACCTGCTCGTTATGAAAGCTAAATCTTCTAATAATATTAATATCAGGAAGGGACTTTAAAGTTTTTATTTTTTTATGGAGGCTGTGGACAAAGTTTTAGGTGAGGGATTTGGTAGACACTAATCACCTGTCTGGGTGTTTCCAAAGTCCTTTGAAGTGAACAAAATATTCAGTGTGTTTCCAATTTTCTTTTTCTCTTTTTCAAACTCAGGTAGTTGCTTTTCCAATTATTGAATCTGAAAGTGGAGTTGAGGGAATAAAATGGTAAAGGTTTGGCAGAGTTGGAAAAAAAGGACAGAGAGGGCAGTGGTATTGAAGTGGGACAGATCAAAGATTTAAAGGAGCTAAAGTGAAGATTGAAGTTCATAAAATATGGGAGGAGTATAGGTCCTCCCTAAGGACATCCTCTCCTAGGAAAGAAGTCTTAGGTGAGCCAGTTTGAGAAGATTTCAGGTTCCCAAGAGACCACTGAAGTTACAAATTATCCATGAAATATTTCTGCATGTGAGATCTTTGTACATTTAAAAAAATCCAAATAAGGAACAGTACTCTAAATACATGATAATTATAATAATAAAGTTCAAGAAAATGAGACCTCAATGAGAATCTTCCAGGTTCTAAACCAATAGTATCTTGCCAAAAACAGAAGTCTGGGGCTCTAACCCAGCCTCCAGTCTATACTCTGCATTCTAAAAATCAAAATCTGCTCTTTTAGTGTTTCAACAGACTATCATTCAGAACACTGTATCAGGAGTTGAACTCGCTAATGGATCCTCGATCAGTCAGTTAGGAATGAAGATACTTTAATGCATGTAGGGCTCTATGTGAGATACAAGGTCTAATGGTGAATCTAGTCCTCTCCAAGTACAGAACCATCGCTGTCAAAAATATTTACATCAGTTAGATATATACAGGCAAAAAAACTATTCAAAGCTATTGCAATATCAAAGTGAGACTGAACTTTATTCTGAATAAAACAAGGGCATTTGGGGAATTTTAGTCAACAGGCAGGATGAGGGAGTCAGCAGATGAAAAATTACTAAGAAAAATTTGATTAGGTATCAAGGGTAAAAAGACACTAAACTGACTTGGCAGAACTATTGCTAAACTGGCCGTAGCAAGCCAAGGAAATTGACCAAGTATATGACTTAGTTGAGAAGAGGGATCAGGGAACTCTGACTACAGCTTAGTCAGAGAGAGAATCCTTGTTAAAAGCCAGTATTCAAACCCAAGCTGACTCAAAAGCTTTTGTTTCTAAACATTACCCAAAGTTACCCATTCTTCTATTCTGTGGTTTTTGCCTTTTTTCCCCCTATGTTCCTACATAACTTCTTTGGGTAAACGTTTCTTCTTTTGGCAATTTTTTCAGGTTCACAGGATTTACATACTGCTACCTGGCTAGTCCTTCTTATTTTGACTTTTCTGAACAGCACTCCATACACTGGATTCTCATATTCACAAATTTGCTTGCCTCATCTCCTTAAGATTTTGAATCATGGGTCACTTGAGTATAAAACAAACAGCTACAACAAGTTATTGAGCTATTAGTTTTCTAGCCAAGGTGTTATATCTAAAGCCAATAAAAATGTGCATATTACCAGCACATGACAAATATATCTGATTTATGGAATTTTAAGATGTTTTGCAAGCAAGTGCTATTGACCATTTGGACCTAGAGCCTTTTTGTTCTTATGTTAGATCAACCAAAGGAAGATCAACTCACTTCCTTTTTATGAAAAAAAGAAAGGGCAACCCACAATAGCAATAGTTCTCATTTCATGTGTTAATGACAATATTGAAATGTGGCCTCTTTTCCACTCTGGATCATAGATGATGTGCTAATGCATCAACCTACTCCTAGCATTAAACATTATTAAAAGGTAAAACAATATGCTAGCAGCTCAACATTTTATATCTCTTCTCTAGCCAAATGCAATGGCAACCCACTCCAGTATTCTTGCCTGGAAAATCCCATGGGCAGAAGAGCCTGATGGGCTATATAGTCCATGAGGTCGCAAAAGAGTTGGACATGACTGAATAACAAAAACAGTAAGTCAAATGCAATGTCATCAGTGAAGCTGAGAGCTGAAGCCTGTTTAATGCAGTCTTAAAAATATTTTATGATATTTTGTCTATAATAATACTATCAATGTTGGCAGTTTTTCATCTTATATTTTCCTTTCTTCCTCCCTCTGATGGCCCCTTTGACTTCCTACAAGTTTGACAGTTTATAACAACTTTTAGCTGTCATTTCATTTTCCATCCCCAGATTTTTTATTATTATTTCAGTCATCCAATGAGGAATATTACTTTTGTAGTGTTCAGTTTAGCCTGTTTAATGCAGTCTTAAAAATATTTTATGATATTTTGTCTATAATAATACTATCAATGTTGGCAGTTTTTCATCTTATATTTTCCTTTCTTCCTCCCTCTGATGGCCCCTTTGACTTCCTACAAGTTTGACAGTTTATAACAACTTTTAGCTGTCATTTCATTTTCCATCCCCAGATTTTTTATTATTATTTCAGTCATCCAATGAGGAATATTACTTTTGTACAGTTCAGTTTGGTTACTCAGTCATGTCTGACTCTTTCTGACCCCATGGACTGCAGCACACCAGTCTTCTCTGTCCATCACCAACTCCCAGAGCTTACTCAAACTCATGTCCACAGAGTCGGTGATGCCATCCAACCATCTCATCCTCTGTCATTCCCTTCTCCTCCTGCTTTCAATCTTTGCCAACATCAGGGTCTTTTCCAATTAATCAGTTCTTCACATCACGTGGCCAAAATATTGGAGTTTCAGCTTCATCATCAGTCCTTCCAATGAATATTCAGGACTGATCTCCCTTAGGATGGACTGGTTGGATCTCCTTGCAGTTCTTTTCCAACATAACAGTTCAAAAGCATCAATTCTTTTGCCGTCAGTTTTCTTTATAGTCCAACTCTCACATCCATACCTGACTATTGCAAAAAACATAGCTTTGACCAGACACACTTTTGTTGTCAAAGCAATGTCTCTGCTTTTTAATATGCTGTCTGGGTTGGTCATAGCTTTTGTAGTGTTATTTCTATGTTAATAGTAAAATAATAACTTACTGTTGTTAAGAAGAGAAAGCCTCTAACCTCTTCACAATTTGATATTTGCTTGCCATTATTACTGAGTTGTTTCACTGATATTATAACAAACACAATTTTTTTATTTACATTTTTGTTATTTTTTTCTTTTTAACCATACTAGAAAATAGATGTTAAGTGTCACTGAAATAACTAAACTGACATTGTAATTTACCAGTTTTTTTTTTTTAATTTCTGGGCTTCCCAGGTGGGGCTAGTGGTAAAGAACCCACCTGCCAATGCAGGAGACATAAGAGACATAGGTTTATCCCTGAGTCGGGAAAATCCCCAGGAGGAGGGCATGGCAACCCGCTCCAGTATTCTTGCCTGGTGAATCCCATGGACAGAAGAGCCTGGCAGGCTACAGTCCATAGGGGTGCCAAGAGCTGGATACCACTGAAGTGACTTAGCACAGCACAGACATAGTAAAATCTTTTAAAAATTAATTATTTTAATTGGAGGATAATTACTTTATAATATTTTGATACATCAGCATGAATCAGTCAATTTTTTATAAAGCCTTTTTCAAAGGGCTATGTTAGGTTCACAGTGAAACTGTGAAAGTACAACAGAGATTTCCCATATATCCTTTACCCCCATACATGCATATCCTCCATTATTATCACATGCACAGAGTAGTGCATTTGTTACAAGTGATGAACCTAATACATTGATAAACCATAATCATCCAAATTCCATACTTTAGTCTTCATTCCTGGTGATGTGAATTCTATGGGCTTGCACATATGTGTAATAACATGTGTCAATCATTATGGTAACATACAGAGCATTTTCACTATCTTAAACATTCTTCATCCTCCACCTGTTCATCCATCTACCATCCCTTAACCCTGGTAGCTACTGATAATTTTGTTTCCATAGTTTTGCCTTTTCTATAGTGTCATATAGTTGGAATCATATAATGTGTAACATTTTCAGATTGGCTTCTTTCACTTAGCAATATGCATATTAATTTCTTCCATGTTTTTTTCATGGCTTAATAGCTCATTTAATTAATAATCAATTATTTAAATGTATTTATAATTAATTTTAATTATTTAAATAATTTAATATTTATTTACTTGTTTGTAAATTAAATGATTAATTAACATTTAGTTAATATTTTCCATGGTGGCTCAGATGGTAAAGAATGTGCCTTCCATGCAGGAGACAAAGATTTAATCTCTGAGCCAAGAAAAACCCCTGGAGAAGGGAATGACTAAGAAATAATAGCTTATGTATTCTTAGTGGTGAATAACATTCCATTTTCTAAAAATGTGAGTCACTCAGTCATGTCTAACCCTTTGTGATCACATGAACTCTAGCCTGCCTGGCTCCTCTGTCCATGGAATCCTCAGGCAAGAATACTGGAGTGGGTAGCTGTTCTGTTCTCCAGGGAATCTACCCAACCCAGGGATTCAACCCCAGTTTCCCTCATTGCAGGCAGATGCTTTACCATTTGAGCCACCAGGGAAACTCCATTCCATTGTCTAGATATACCATAATGTATTTAGTCTAGATATACCATAATGTATTTATCCAGTCACCTACTGCAAGATATTTTGGTTGCTTCCAAAGTTTGGCAGTGATGAATAAAGCTGGTATAAAGAGCCATCTGTAAATTTGGGGGGACCATATGTGTTTTCAACTTTTTTGGATAAATAGCAAGGAGTGTGACTATTGGATCATAAAATAAGAGTATATTTAGTCTTGTAAGAAAACAACAAACCGTCTTCCAAAAGTGCATTCCTACCAGCAATGACTGTCAACAGATCTGACCATTCTAATATGTTACACATCTATATACACCTAATGGTATTTCAATGTTATTTTTGTATTTCCTTGATGGGATATGATGTGGAACATCTTTTCACATACTTATTTACCACCTGTGTATTTTCTTTAGTGATGTATATGTTAAGATCTCTGATCCATTTTTAAAATCAGGTTGTTTTCTTATTATTGAGTTTTTAAGAGTTCTTTGTGTATTTTGGGTAACAGCTCTTCATAAATTGCAGCCTTGGCGAATATTTTCTCCCAGTCTTTGACTTGCCTTCTCCTTCTTCTGATTTTGTCCTTCTCAGAAGTTTAAAAATTTACTGAAGACTAGCTTATCCATTGCTTCTTTCATGGATGTGTCTTTGATGTTCTAATTAAAGCATTATCACCATATCCAAGGTCATCTATGCTTTCCCCTATGTTATTGTCTAGGAGTTTTATAGTTTTCTGTTTTACATTAATGTCTATGACTCGATTTGAGTTAATTTTTGTGAATAGTAGAAGGTCTGTAAGTCATATCTTAAAAACACTAATGGGGAGATGGGGCACAATTCACTCTATAACATGTTATGTTATTGTCCTATGAGGTGAATAGTGATTAGACATGAATTTCACACATTGAAAAAATATTATCACACACACACACACACACACACACAGAATTTTAACATTATGACTGCGTAATGTTTTATTTTTACACAGTTAATGTACATAAAAAATTGTTTTCAGAGTAGACGATTGTTTTAAGTACATGAATATTAATCTGGACAAAAGGAAGGTATAATAACAGAGCACATAATTGCATATTTTAAAAACAGTCTTTCCGTGTGACGAGTGTTTGCCCCAGGGTACCATCTGAGAAAAGAACTTTTTTTTTTTTGAGTATATAAAACTTTCAAAGAAAAGTGTCCGTTTCCAAACAAAGTGGTGCATTAGCCTACATTTTCCAGTCACATCAAAATTTGGCCAGAACATTTTTTTTCCCTTTGGGGTTACTGAAACAAGGTTGGAGCTCTAAAGGAAGTTTGTAGCCCCCTGGACTCTGTCAAGGAGAGTCCAGTCAAAGTATTCGGAAATAACGGTGGCTTAGACACTCACTCGTATTTGCACATGTTTTATGTATTCCTGCTCAAAGTGGTCCAACGACATTTGTTAAATTGGAATGCTTCCTGTTCAAAAGCGGCTCTTAATGGCTTTTCGTCTTTATAGTTTCTTCAAAGTATGTAGATCTCAGAAGACTGGACAGAGAGCAGGGACGGCAGCGAGCGCTGCAGGAAGGGCGCACAGTGAAAAGGGGGCGCCCGGACCTCCGAGTCTTTTCTGGGCTAGTGTGGGAACTCTCCAAAGGCAGGCAGCCGGTGAAAAGAGAGGGCGCCGTCGCGTGCGGGGCTGCCTGTATCAGGCTGCTCCGTGAAACGCTGGCAGAAACACGGAGCGCCGCGTGGATGCCTCCCCGCGAGCGGGTCTGTGAGACGGGCCGGTGTTTTCTCAGCGGGCACCCCCGTTCTTTCCACGGGCCTTCTCCCGGCCTCCGGGTCAGACATCAGGAGGGACCAGCTGGGCCCGCGCCCGGGGCTTCGAAAGGCCACAGGGTGGCAACGGAGCCACCAGCTGAGGCTGGAGGCCCTCCTCCGGCTCGCGCGGTGGCTGGAGGGTTTAGTCCTGGCGTTTTAGGACTGAGGCCTCTGCTTTCCTGCGGTCTTCAGCTGGGCACTTTCTTCAGCAGCTGGTTTCCTTTGGGCTCCTGATGCAGAGTCCCTCCCCAGGCCCTCTCACCGCAGAGCGGCTTACTTCTTCACGATGGAATATAAGTCAGCCATAAAAAGAACTAAATGATGCCCTTAGCGCAACGTGAGTGGACCTGGAGACTGTCTTACCGCGTGAAGTCAGGCAGAGGACAACCATCATATATTTGTCTAAAATGTGGGATCTAAACGAAAACATAAATGAACTTATTTACAAAACAGGAATAGACTCACCAATATAGAAAATAAAATCATGATAACTGGGGGGAAGGGTGAAAAATGAAAGGGAAAGTCACTCAGTCCTGTCTGACTCTTTGTGACCCTGTGGACTCTAGCCTGCCAGGCTCCTCTGTCCATGGAATTCTCCAGGCAGAATTGTGCAGTGGGTTGCCGTTCTCTTCTCCAGGGGAATCTTCCCAGCCGGGGGATCTTCTCAGCCCAGGGACTGAACCCAGGCCTCTCATATTGCAGACAGATTCTTGACATCTGAGCCACCAGGGAATGTTCCCAAGAATACTGAAGTGGGTAGCCTATCCCTTCTCCCGGAGATCTTCCTGACCCAGGAGTCGAACCAGGGTCTCCTGCATTGCAGGTGGATTCTTTACCAGCTGAGCCACCGGGGAAGCCCAGCCGGGAAGGGGAAGGGGTAAACTGGAGACTGGGGCCGACATGTGCACACTACTGTGTAAAAATAGATAACGAACAAGGGTTTACTGTTCAGCACAGGGAACTCTACTCAATACTCCGTAACAGCCAATAGGGAAAGAATCTAAAAAAGAGTGGATGTGTGTATCTATGTAACTGAGTCACTCTGCTGCAGGAGCAAACACATTGTGAGTCAACTATACTAAAACAAAAATTAAAAAAAAAAAAAGCAAGGATGCCTTTCTTTTAGGAGCTCACCTCCATCAGGTCCACCCAGAACTATCTCCCTTTTGATGTACTCCAAGTCGACTGATGAGGGATCTTAATTACATCTGTAAAATCCCTTCTAAAATCATAAGACCTGTCCACATGCAAGAGAAAGGGTATCACATCTGTAAAATCCCTTCTAAAATCACATGCCCTGTCCATATGCAAGAGAAAGGGATTAGATGAGGAGTCACAGGAGGGGCTGGAAATCTTGTGAGCTGGCTTAGAATTCAGTCTGCTGACAGTGCTGTCCCATCACCCTACCATCACACAAAGCCTAACATTTTCACATCTGTCTTTCTGTAAGGCAGGTTTACTGAGCACAGTCTCTGTAATGCTGTATGCACATAAACTCGCATCTGGATCCTTGGTGAATGTATGGCCCAACGCTCTGGGCTGAGGGTGTTTCTTTATATTTGGTGATGATGTGTGAGTCAGCCCAGCCTAGGACGCATTTAGTCAGCTGTGTTGTCAGATTCTTCATTCTCTGATCTAGGAAAAAGGTGGGAGACATAAAGATATTTTCAGAATATTAATCCCAGTCTTTGGACAGTGCCCACTCTTTCCAGATAAAGAAGAGCCCGTGGGGTCTGTTGGTCTGTGTACGGGAGGGTGAGCCAGTCCCCAGCTGTGGCATCCGTCTAGGATCCAAGACGAGTCCTTGTCCCCTAAGCGGACCAAGCTGTTTCCACTTTACTACCTTCAGGACCACTTGTGTAACTGGACCAGTATGTGCACTGTTTGAAACAGTATGTTTTCCGTCTCTTTTTTATGCCTCTAACCGTGTTTCAAATTTTAAGAAACTCCACATTATGCATTGTTGTATTGAAGTTAACTGCTAAATTAAATAATTTTCTTTATATAAGCTTTATCCCAAGTTTACTAAAACAGAAAAGAAGCAAAAAAGAGGGAGAAGGAAGAACAAATTGAGAAGAGGGATGAGGAAGGAGGAACTAATTTATTTTCACTCTTTTGACATGAGAGATGAATTCTTTATCCTGCAAAAGACTTATGTAGGTTCTCAAAACTTTCCTGCAATGAACCAAGTGTTTGATTTATAAGAATTTGGATTTAGGTATTTACCAGAAACTGACTTCCCTGGTGGCTCAGTGGTAAAGAATCAGCCTGCAAATACGGGAGTGTAGGTTCGACCCCTGGCTTAGCAGGATCCCCTGGAAGCGTGTGCGGCCACCCACTCTACTGCTCTTGCTTGGGAAATCCCATGGACAGTGAAGCCTGGTGGGCTACATCCATAGGGCTGCAAATGGGTCAGACGAGACTTAGCTAACCAGAAATGCGTTTCTTTGAATGAGTGAGATATACTAATAATAAGAAAAATTTAGCTACATGACCTTTAAAAGTACCAGATAATTTTGTTTTGATGTCATCGTATAGAAGAGCATGGATAGGTAAACAGGTTAAGAATGGAAGTTATACCCCTAGTGTGTATTCAGTGTATTTTTCCTAAGCTCTGTCTGGTATTTGGTGTTGCCTGTAGACCAGACACCATGCTCTTCTGGCGGGGGTGGGGGGGTGCGTCCTCTGTTGCATTCTCTCTTGGGACTTCTTTAGTTTATTCAGTGAGTCAGACATTTCCTCCAGGATATTTACTCCATGCTGACTCTATACAAAGCCATTATGCTGGGTCTTTGGGGTAAAGCAGGCTCGCCCTTCTCTGAAAGAGGACAGTGAATGTACCCACAGATTAGCACCGTCGGGATGGAGAGGGACACGGGTGCTCAGCAAGTGCAGGCAAAGGGCTGTGCACATTTGGCTGAGGGAGGAATAGCTTCCCCAGGGGCATCACACAGGAAATGACTTCTGGGTGGGAATGCTCGGCTCCTCTATGAAAAGGGTGAAGAATGATCTTCCGTTTACTCTGCCAACTTGTGTAGCACTTGACACTGAGCCTAGGAAACTGAGGGTGCTCCTTTTTTCTTTTTTAAATTGAAGTATCAGTGATATACAATATTATATGTTACAGGTGTACAATATAGTGATTCACAAACTGCAAAGGTCATATTCCACTTACAGTTATTATAAAACATTGGCTGTATTTTCCATGTTGCATGACATATCCTTGTAGGTTATTTTTAAGATTGATGGGAGAAATATCAATAACCTCAGATATGCAGATAACACCACCCTATGGCAGAAAGTGAAGAGGAGCTAAAAAGCCTCTGGATGAAAGTGAAAGTAGAGAGGGAAAAAGTTGACCTAAAGCTCAACATTCAGAAAACGAAGATCATGGCATCCGGTCCCATCACTTCATGGGAAATAGATGGGGAAACAGTGGAAACAGTGTCAGACTTTATTTTGGGGGCTCCAAAATCACTGCAGATGGTGACTGCAGCCATGAAATTAAAAGACGCTTACTCCTTGGAAGAAAAGTTATGACCAACCTAGATAGTATATTCAAAAGCAGAGATGTTACTTTGCCAACAAAGGTCCATCTAGTCAAGGCTATGGCTTTTCCAGTGGTCATGTGTGGATGTGAGAATTGGACCGTGAAGAAGGCTGAGCACCAAAGAATTGATGCTTTTGAAGTGTGGTGTTGGAGAAGACTCTTTCGAGTCCCTTGGACTGCAGGGAAATCCAACCAGTCCATTCTGAAGAAGATCAGCCCTGGGATTTCTTTGGAAGGAATGATGCTAAAGCTGAAACTCCAGTACTTTGGCCACCTCATGCAAGGAGTTGACTCACTGGAAAAGACTCTGATGCTGGGAGGGATTGGGGGCAGGAGGAGAAGGGGACGACAGAGGATGAGATGGCTGGATGGCATCACTGACTCGATGGACGTGAGTGTGAGTGAACTCCGGGAGCTGGTGATGGACAGGGAGGCCTGGCATGCTGCGATTCATGGGATTGCAGAGAGTCAGACACGACTGAGCGACTGAACTGAACTGAACTGAAGCCCCGTGCCTATACTGCCTTTCCTCCCTTCCCTCCAAAAGTGCTCGTTCTTTCCAGCCTAGATTACTCGCAGCTTCCATGGGAGTTTTGCAATATTTTTCAGCTTCTTCCCATTAAGAGTTACAATACTTGGTGTCTGAATTTTAGCCTGGGCTCTCTGAATGAAGCTGAGAGTCTCAAGCTCATGGGCTTCAGTGGGAAAGAGCTATATTGGCTTGGTCTTGCCTTTGAAAAAGCAAGATATTATTTTCTTGTGTTTGCGTGTGTGTTTATCTGGGTCTTATGTCTAGATGCTTGTAATTAATTCTTATAGGCTGTCCAAGTGTGCCAACCAGATCCCTAAGATCCTTCTTCTTACTGTGTCTTAATAAAGCCTTGGCACTTGAGCAAGGGTCCCCTGTTACCCGGTGAAATCGTGTGGTATTCACTTGTTCATGAGTATCTGCTTTGCCCACGAAGCCAGCTGTCCTTCGGAAAGGGAAAGATTGACTTCTGACTGCGGAGCTGAGTGCCTTTCTCCCCCCGGGCTGCTCACTCCTGTGTTGTTCTGCAGGACTACGCCTGTGGAGAAGAAAAGTAATTGAGGGTGTGCTGGGAAAGTAATTGAGGGTGTGCTGGGAAAGTAATTGAGGGTGTGCCAGGCCCCGTGAAGCGACTGGAGAAACGCCAGCCCTCAAAGGTACAGAGCTTCCACTTCTTCAGAGACAGTAGGCTCACCCAGGCGGTGCCTGCTTGCCGTCCTGTCTAAACACTGTTTTTAAATCCGTTTTGGTTTAGCAGTGCCTGCAAACAAAAGCGATGAGGTTTCAGCTTCATCTGTGGCATAGTTCATACTTAACAACTGCAGCAACTGAGAGTTTTCTCAGTAATTTAAATAGTCAATGTGGTTCTTGGCTTATAAGTTCCCTGGAAAATTAATTTTGCTTTCTTTTTAGCTATTAATACAACTACATCTCCCTTAAGCCCTTCAAAATCCACATGACCCCAAGTGAACTAATACTCTTTTCTAGCCCATGAAAATATTTGTTCTCTGGCACCGTAATTGGCATCCCCACCCACCTGTTTCTTCAGGCGGGAGCTCTGAGCTGGCCTGAGCGGCCATCCGGCTGTCCGTCTCATGGGTGGGTCATCAGGCTTTGAGGTTTCACGTGGAAGTGCCCTGATTGGGCGCCTCGTCTCCCTCTCACTGCTCCCGCTTCATTTTGGCCCTGTCTCTCCTGGGCAATGCCAGCCTTCCTCTCCAAGACTCTCATGGGCATACGCTTCTATCTGACCCGCTTGTGCCCCCTTTCAGTCTGCACGCCCCCAGCGTGATTCTCTGTAAAAGCAGTGTGATCATTTAACCCTGAAACACACAGTTCCCTGCCACTGCTTCCTCAGTGTCATCTGACCCCGACGTCGCTCTGCAGAATCCTGCCCAGCCACTGCCTCCTACGGCTGCAGACACCGTCACCCGGAACCTCTGGGCCTCTGCCTGGCACCCGCCCTGAGGCTCCCGAGAGTCAGGCGGCCTTTTCTCGAGCGGCCACAGCGCCTTGCTCGGGCCGGGCCTTAGTCAGCTCTTCTGCGTGCGCTGATGATCTGCTTTCAGGTTCCAACACTCAGCCATCAGCTGCTTCCAGCGCTGACTGTGTCGTTCACTTGGTGCTTCCTCACTTGGGCTTAAGGTGGGAAGAAAGTCTGTGCTCAATAAATGTTTCTTTGGGTAAAAACATTCACATTTCTCAAAGACCACGTTTGTATATTGACTGCCTTTATTGCCCATCAGTGGTAACCAGTGCTCTATATATACAGGACTGTGTGCTTAAATGTAGTTTTGAAACGTGATTCCGGACTGGCTTCTGGCCCTTGGCTTCCACACGGGTGAAGCGCTATCTCCCTGATGGAGCTCTGGCGGTAGCCGTGCCCCCACTGGGGCCTGTCTGCACGCACGCGGGGCGGCTGGCTGCTGCTGTCTCTGTTCCCACACAGCCGGCTCGGCACGGAGGCAGGCACTTCAGCGCCCTTTCTGCAGCAGATGACAGGACTCAAGCTCGGAATTTTCCCAGCGTTATCACAGTAGCTTGTGATTTTTCTCCTATAGCCTGTGATTTTTCTACTATATCACACTGCCTCTAAAATGTGGTTTTTTAATAGTAAGTATAAACAGGCTGGGGCAATCTGTGACAGCATTTCTAGTTTCTGACTCTTCGCGAAAACGGATTTCTGCTTTAAAGAGTTTAGCCTTTTCTGGTTCATATACTGTTTTGCCTTTTGAAATATTATACTGTGACTACTTGTCATTTAAGGACTGTTTTGCGATTGGTACTTAAGACTCGTATCTGGAACTGAGTGCACTCACTTGCTAAGCAGTTTTGTTCGTCAAAGATATCTACTGTCCAATTTTTTCAAAGAAAAAGTAAACCTATCTTCCTTGAGATTTTGGTCCTTAGAATTTATTGACTTTAGAACTTCCTGTGATGTTTTTGTTGTCAGTCTAATCTTTCTATAGAAGATATTCTAATTCTTATGGCTGTTATAGTGACATCTTTTTGTATTTTTACACTGTTAATGTCTTACACAGAAAATTCTTCTACTTATTTTCAGTCAACTTTTATGGGAGAAATATATCCTCCAGTGTTACACACTTTTCAGTTCAGTTCAGTTCAGTTCAGTTGCTCAGTCGTGTCTGAATCTACGACCCCATGAACCACAGCACACCAGACCTCCCTGTCCGTCACCAACTCCCAGTTTGCCCAAACTCATGTCCATTGAGTTGGTGGTGCCATCCAACCATCTCATCCTCTGTCGGCTCCTTCTCCTCCCACCTTCAGTCTTTCCCAGCATCAAGGTTTTTTCCAGTGAGTTGACTCTTCACAAGAGGTGGCCAACGTATTGGAGTTTCAGCTTCAGCATCAGTTCTTCCAATGAACATCCAGGACTGGTCTCCTTTCAGATGGACTGGTTGGATCTCCTTCCAGTTCAAGGGACTCTCAAGAGTCTTCTCCAACACCACAGCTCAAAAGCATCAATTCTTTGGTGATCAGCTTTCTTCACAGTCCAACTCTCACATCCATACATGACCACTGGAAAAACCATAGCCTTGACTAGATGGACCTTTGTTAGCAAAGTAATGTCTCTGCTTTTTAATATACTGTCTAGGTTGGTCATAACTTTCCTTCCAAGGAGTAAGCGTCTTTTAATTTCATGGCTGCAGTCACCATCTGCAGTGATTTTGGAGCCCAGAAAAATAAAGTCTGACACTGTTTCCACTGTTTCCCCATCTATTTCCCATGAAGTGATAGAACTCTCAGCCTTCTTCACAGTCCAACTCTCACATCCATACATGACCACTGGAAAAACCATAGCCTTGACTAGATGGACCTTTGTTAGCAAAGTAATGTCTCTGCTTTTTAATATACTGTCTAGGTTGGTCATAACTTTCCTTCCAAGGAGTAAGCGTCTTTTAATTTCATGGCTGCAGTCACCATCTGCAGTGATTTTGGAGCCCAGAAAAATAAAGTCTGACACTGTTTCCACTGTTTCCCCATCTATTTCCCATGAAGTGATGGAACCGAATGCCATAATCTTTGTTTTCTGAATGTTGAGCTTAAGCCAACATTTTTACTCTCCTCTTTTACTTTCATTAAGAGGCTTTTTAGTTACTCTTCACTTTCTGCCATAAGGGTGGTGTCATCTGCATATCTGAGATTATTGATATTTCTCCCGGCAATCTTGATTCCAGCTTGTGTTTCTTCCAGCCCAGCATCTCTCATGATGTACTCTGCATAGAAGTTAAATAAGCAGGGTGACAATATACAGCCTTGAAGGACTCCTTTTCCTATTTGGAACCAGTCTGTTGTTCCATGTCCAGTTCTAACTGTTGCTTCCTGACCTGCATACAGGTTTCTCAAGAGGCAGGTCAGCAGCAATCATTTACCTTTTCTTTATAATGAACTTACAGGAAGAGGGCTTCCTTGTAGCTCAGATGGTAAAGAATCCGCCTGCCATGCAGGAGACCCGGCTTTGATCCCTGGGTTGGGAAGAGCCCCTGGAGAAAGGAAGGGCAGCCCACTCCAGTACTCTTGCGTGGAGAATCCCATGGACAGAGGACCTTGCTGGCTACAGTCCATGGAACTGCAAAGGGCTGGACAGGACTGTGCGACTCACTCTCCGTTACAGGAAGAAGTCAGGGCCCCTGCTCTCTAACTCGCAGGTCCAATCTAAGCGCTCTTGCTTGTTTGTTTTTGTTCCAGTGAGTATTTTGGGCAGATTTCCTTTCTGTTCTGCTCAGTGCAACAGAATTTCTTACTACTCTTACTGTCTCAGTTATTAAACTAGAGGGAACTGAGGCCAGAACGCTTATCCAACTTTCAATGTTGTATCTGATTGTCTGGAAGAAATGATCTTTGTAAGAAGGTCAGATGCTATTGAAAGGTCAGGTGCTCACTTTGACAGGAAGTAGCTTGTCCTTAAGGGTAGTGTTCTGGCCATTGCTTCAGTGGAAAGAATGATGTAGGAGATTAAAGGGAGCCCATTTTAACCTCAACCCGGAAAGCGGTTTCTACTGTGATTGCATGAATTGTTGAGAAGAGGGAATGTCTTGGGATTGCAGCTTTTGTATTGTGTTGTAACTTTTGGTTTGAATAAAAGTTATACAGTTAATTAAAAGATAATAATAATAGCTATTTGCCTAGCATTTCAGTATATTCATTCTTTCATTCCATCACTTGAATGCTTTTGAACTAATCGATAAAAAGTGGCTTTCTATTGTCATTTTTAATGTACATGTATTTACTGTAAGGGAAGCTGAGCATTATTTAATATATTTAAGTTGTATTTAAATTTCCTTTCCTGAGCATATTTGTTTCTTCATATTCATCACCCTTTATTAACTAAATTGTTTCATTCCCTTTTTGACATTTGTGAGCTTTTTACATAGTAACACACTGAACACTTTATTAGTGATGTGAATTGTGTGTGTTTTCTCCAGTTTTGGTGGATTTTAGCATTTTTATGTAAATGAATTAATCGATTTTCCTGTTATGATTTCTGTGTTCTGTGCAGTATTTAGAGAGATGTTTTCTACTCTGAAATTATTAACAAGATATATCTTATATATACGTGTTCTATGTGCTTGACCATAATTTCATTTTGTGTATTCCTTTTCTCTACTCAATACATTATATAATTTGATCTATTCAGTATCATGTGGGGGTCAGGTTCTTCCTTTCTAGATCCGTATCCATATTTGTAACAATATTCTTCCATAGTTCATCTTTTCCATGCTGGTCTGAAATGTCTAGATTATCATATTCTACATTTGTCGGTGTAATTCTGTTTTTGACTTATTACATTTACCTATCTTCTTCTTAATGTGTAGTCTCGCAGTTTTAATTATAGGAGTTTTATGGTGCGTGTTAAAAGTCTCACTCTAGTCTGTCTCCCCTCCAGAATCCTACTTGGCTAATCGTACTTATTTGGAAGTCCACAGGAACTGAAGAATCAGATTATCTAGTGGGAAAAACCCCTCATGGTATTTTCAATGGAATCTCCTGTAGGAAAATGACATCTTTATAATGTTGAAATTCATATCCAAAAATTTGCTGCATATTTTTTGTCTTTCACATCTTTTTTTGGGATTCTCAATAAAGGCCTTGCGTTTTTCTGGTTTATTTGATGCCTAGTAATTTTACCTTTGGCCACCTCATGTGAAGAGTTCACTCACTGGAAAAGACTTTGATGCTGAGAGGGATTGTGGGCAGGAGGAGAAGGGGATGACCGAGGATGAGCTGGCTGGATGGCATCACGGACTCGATGGACGTGTCTGAGTGAACTCCGGGAGTTGGTGATGGACAGGGAGGCCTGGCATGCTGTGATTCATGGGGTCACAAATAGTCGGACACGACTGAGAGACTGAACTGAACTGAAGTGAATCTTTGTAACCCCTGGATAAAGTCGATTCTTTCCTTCCAGTGTTTATTGTTTCTAATGCGGTCATGTTTATTTATTCGAAGGCTATTGATTCTTACTTTTAAAAATTTTCTAACCAGTCAGCTTGCTGAGTTTCATTATTCTTTGTAATAATTTTGCATTTGGGTTTTTGAGGCTTTCAGATAAGAAATAATATTGCTGTCAAATAACGAAGAGTTTGCTTTATTTCCAGTTCTCACAGCTCTTACTTTTGTCCCTTTAGTTTTCTCTTGTCTAGTTGCTTTGGCTAGTAGTAAAACATGGTGATGATAAAGAACATCTTTCTTGTTTTTGACTTTAGTGGGAATTATTTTAGTGTTTTTCTAATAAGAATTTTTCTGGGTTTTAGTTTAAGAAATATTTTATTATTAAGAGATTTTGTTATGTGTTCTTATTTTATCAAGCAGTTTAATCAGTTCATTTCATCACCTATTGAAGTAACTCTGTGGTTCTTGAATCAATTAATAGATTCTTTTGACAGAATTTGTAATTTCAACTTTCCTGACATTCTTCCAATAAAAATTTCTTGGATGTGTTGCCGGTTTTTACTTGTTAATGTTTTATTTAGCGCTTCACTTAGACTTTTACTTGTTACTGTTTTCTTTAGAATTTCAGAGTGTGTGTGTGTAATGTTCATTTTTCGTCTGTGTATGTTATTGGCTTTTTGGTGGGGGGATCCACACATCCGTATTTGTGCTGGTTAGAGTCAGCCCCATTGGATTTAATACCGGTGCCTGATCTTTCTTAATCTAATATATTCCATTCGCTGTTACATTAGAACAAGCAGGACGGGCTGGTAGGCCTCCAGCTGGCTCTGCAGCTTCGGCTCCTGGCAGTTTCCAGTGGATCTCAGGCCCTTACTCTAATGGGTCCTTAAATCTGAAAGATGGCCAGCAGCAACACTATCTTGTATCCTGGCATTTTCCAGGTGAAGAACACGTATGCACGGCCTTCCTGGAACAACACGCGTGTTGCACGGCACCCTCCTGTGACACCGTCTCTGGCAACACGCGTGACGCCTCAGGGCCACAAGCCAGTGCGCTCAGCGGGAGATGTAGCTTAAGTGCGCCTGAACGTGCTGGCGTAGTTACGTGCGCCCGAACGTGCTGACGTAGCTTACGCACGCACGAACTTGCTGACTTTTGTATCTGTCGTGGGTGCTCACATTGGGGCAGTGTTACCGACCCCAGTAACATCAAAAGCCACAAACCTGCTGAATAAGCATCAGCATGCTTTTGTTTTCGACATTAGTTTCTGATGTCAGGGAATCATGCCTGCAAACGACAGTTCATCCCACAGGAAGTGCGTCGGTCGGAACTGCTGCCCAGCACTGGCGCTGAGTTCAGATTCATATGCTTGCTGCACAACAGGTCAGTAAGTCGAGAGACGAGCTGTTGCGGCACGGAGTATTGCTTTTATTTGAAAAGCCAGCACACCGAGAAGATGGTGGACCAGTGTCCCAAAGAGCCTCTTACCTGAGTTAGACTCATTCATGCTCCTTTTATCCTTAAAGGGCAGGAGGCTGTTGCAGACTTCTTGGTGCAAAAGCCCTTTGTTCTTGCAGCTGTCCTTGCAAGTCTGGTACACTGTTCCTAAAAAATGCCAAGACAATTGTTTTTTTCAGGTCTGCAATTTGTTAAACTCTATGCGAATGGAAAAGTGTTATACCTTCAAACTTCAGAGCTTCAACAATGGGTTACTCTGTGTATTTCAGGCTCTAGGCAATGTTCTTTTGCAAACGTCCGGAGTCAGCTTAACTAAGCTGGGGCCACAGAGTACAGAGATTAGAGGTAAAGGAAGAGACCCAATACGGTTTGCTCTTCTCTACTGGAGCATGATTTTCCATTTAGATCAAAGTATTGATCTTCTAAATGAATTTCGTTCATTCTTTTTCTTTTTTTTTGGTGAAGTTTATAACGGTATAATTACACACCATATATATGGAATTTAGAAAGATGGTGAGGACCCTATATACACGACAGCAAAACAGACACAGATGTAAATTAACAGTCTCTGGGACTCTGTGGGAGGAGGAGAGGGTGGAATGATTTGAGAGGGTAGCGTTGAAATGTGTATATTACCGTATGTGAAGTGGATCACGGGTCCAGATTCAATGCATGAGACAGGGTGCTCAGGGCTGGTGCACTGGATGACCCTGAGGGATGGGAAGCGGGGGGAGGTGAGAGGGGAGTTCAGGATGGGGAACACATGTACACCTGTGGCCGATTCATGTCAACGTTTGGCAAAAAACCGCCGCAATATTGTAAAGTAGTTAGCCTCCAATTAAAACAAATATATTAATGTTAAAAAGTTACATGCCGTAAAATCATCCCTTGTAAGTATAATTCAGTGAAGTTTACAGAAAACCTGTAGTCATAAAACTACCACCACATTCAAGATTCGCAACGGCATCTTCCCCTTCCCGCCGAAGGTCTCACCCTCCTCCCACTTCCGGGCTCTAGGGACAGCTAAATTTCCCCTCCTCCCGGTGCTGCCTTCTCCAGGGCGTGTGGTCAGTGTGGAACGTGCGCTGTGCCGCGTGCTGGTGTGGGCGGGGTGCTTCTGGCCTCCTCGCTCAGCTCGATGCTTCTGCAGTTGATTCTCTTCCACGTGTCAGTGGCTCTATTTTATTGCTGGAAACTTTTTTCAGTTTTAAATTTGTTTTCTGGTACACAGGAAAAAAATGAAGCCACAGTGGGTTAATGTATTGATGCAATAGTAGAAGAACTTAGTATTCATATCATCAAAGTTTTCTATGAAAAATCCATTAATTTTAATAATACCTAAGTTTTTGCATCAAATTCATGGATGTAAGTAAAGTTTTTCCAAGCTTATCTTATAGAAGATAAGTCATATATTAAGTTACTGTAAATTCAGTTAAATGAAGCCTTAAAAATAAAATTACTTGTTTTGTGGTGACAAGAAAAATGTAAATCCTGATGGAGTAAGTGTCATAGTGAAGATAATACAAGTCAAATTTAAAAATATATGCAGGAGGAAGAAGCGTGCTTGAACTTGGTTGTATATTTTTGTGTCCAAAAAGTGGTGTACTCTAGCAATCGTTATACAGGCTATAATGCTCATAATTACCAAAAATGTTTATATGTGAAGAATTCATTACAGCAGTCACACTATGTGATATTTGTTAAATACAAGAAAGCATGTGGCATGCAGAACTTGGTTTTTCTTTTTATTGCCATCATCAGCCAGAATTTTAAACTGTCTGAGCCTTTGAATGAATGCTTTGTAAACAGCCTAAATGGCTGACAATTATTATTCTTTTCTGAATGAGACTTTTGTATTTCTTTTTCATTTTGTTTGAAATCACTTGAAAATATTTAGTCCAAGTATTTAATCAGCAGAGTATATAAAAACTTCATTTTAGTGAATAGCAAGTATTGTAAACCAAGCTTAAAGACAGGAGTATGTAGTGGTGAAAGTGGTCACCCTTGTGATATATAGGTCTTTAGTTTCTTTAGGTAGGTATATTCCTAAGTATTTTATTCTTTTCGTTGCAATGGTGAATGGAATTGTTTCCTTAACTTCTTTTTTTACTTTCTTATTATTAGTGTATAGGAATGCAAGGGATTTCTAAGTGTTGATTTTATATCCTGCAACTTTACTATATTCATTGATTAGCTCTAGTAGTTTTCTGGTGGAGTCTTTAGGATTTTCTATGTAGAGGATCATGTCCTCTACAAACAGTGAGAGTTTTACTTCTTCTTTTCCAATTTGGATTCCTTTTATTTCTTTTTCTGCTCTGACTGCTATGGCCAAAACTTCCAGAACTATATTGAATAGTAGTAGTGAAAGTGGGCACCCTTGTCTTGTTCCTGACTTTAGGGGAAATGCTTTCAGTTTTTCACCATTGAGGATAATGTTTGCTGTGGGTTTGTCATATATAGCTTTTATTATGTTGAGGTACGTTCCTTCTATTCCTGCTTTCTGGAGAGTTTTTATCATAAATGGATGTTGAATTTTGTCAAAGGCCTTCTCTGCATCTATTGAGATAATCATATGACTTTTATTTTTCAATTTGTTAATGTGGTGAATTACATTGATTGATTTGTGGATATTGAAGAATCCTTGCATCCCTGAGATAAAGCCATATATAATTATAAATAATATAAATCATATATAATTAATTCTATTAAATTTAATTAGTATTTCTTGTAACGTCCATCATGGGAACAAGTCCAAGATATACTTAGATGTACAGAGTAGCTCAGAAAAACAACAAGAAGCATTAGAATTAATCATATCCTACAACTCTGGTTCTATTAGTCATCTTTCTACTTGAACAATATAATAGCTTTTTTAAAAAAACTTTTCATTGGAAATAATTTCAAATGATTTCAAAGATCACTCAGAATGCCTGTTAATATTCTGCTGTTTTCACTTTATTATTTGCTTTCTTTCTATCCATATGCATATTCCAATGGTTTCTTCCTGCTCAATTTATACTCCATATTTATTGAGTACCAAACTCTGCGGAAAGCACTATGGTGAAGAGATGAGACAGAACTCAGGTAGCAAGGGTAGATCAGGATCAGACCCACTTGATTATTTTTAGTAAACTCCAGGAATAATCTGGTTCTTACACATTGAGAAAATCTTGGGACTTAACGGTGTGCATTCTTCCTAGGCACCCTCGCTTTAATTCAATGGTTTCATCATTAAGGGCCCCACTCAGTTTCCCATGAAGATACACACTGTCCTGCAGATCCAACTGGGCAAAAAGATGCTCACAATTTTGCCCATGCTCCTGAAATCAATATTCCCAACTTCCAGGAAAACTGTGTCTTCTTGGTGGACATACTTTCAAGCCACTGGGTCCCTGCACCTCGGATTGTGTCTTGCACAAAAATACTTGGAGTGAATGAATCTTGAAACTCAGTTTGAATAATCATGTATTAAGCCCATAGAGAACACTTACTGTATGAAGGTGCTGACATTTACTTCTCTCAGAGGCCCTTGGGAGAGCCTGTACTAGAACCCTCCTTTCACAGAGGAGGGCATTAAGATGTAGAGAGGTCAATCACTCGTCATGGTCTACATAGCCAGTGTTGAAAACTGAATCTCACTTAGCAGGTATTTGACCAGCAGACCTGCCGGCCTCTTAGGGAATCCATCATTTCTGCATGTTTAGGCTAAACTGGTATCTCTTTGAACAAACCCTAAAGAGCCTGTTTTCTCCTCAAAGATTTAAGTTTAGTGTATTCACATATCTTGCATCATCAATTAGAAAATACTGTGAGACGGTGCAGATTCAGTAAGTTGGGTAGATAGAACCCAGCTATAATTACAGACACTCCTGGATATGAGGGCAAGTGTGCCAAATTTCCCTGACAGTCTGACTGCATTAGAAAGCCAAGTCTGGGCTTCCCTGGTGGCTAACGGTAAAGAATCCACCTGCCAATGCAGGGGACAGAGGTTTGATCCCTGGTCTGGGAAGATTTCTCATGCTGAAAAGCAAGTAAGCCCATGTGCCACAACTACTGAGCCTGTATTCTAAAGCCCAGGAGCTGCACCTACTGAGTCCATGCTCTGCAACAAGAGAAGATCCTCAATGAGAAGCCCACACACCACAGCTACAGAGCAGCCCTTGCTTGCTGCAACTAGAGAAAAGCCCTTGCAGCAATGAAAACCCAGCACAGTCATAAGTAAACAAATAAAATTATGTGTAAAAAGGCCAAGTCTTCTAAAATCTTCTTGAAGATATCCCTAAAGCTGGAGAAGTTAAGAGAAGAGATGGAAAGGAAACCCACCTTCCTGATGACTTCCTTTATCATGAATATCACTGGCCCACAGGGTTCACAATAAGAGCCTTTCTAAGTCAGGAATTATGGACACTGAATGAGTCAGCCCTCTCTGTAAACACATGTTGGCTGTCACAAGGACCCCAGATGTGGAAAGTGAGCATAGATCTTCCACAGCTGGACAAAAGTTCCCAACTTCCCTCCCCGCCCAGCTCGGCAGGCGGGTGCTAAGAAATGACACTTCAAAAAAAAAAGAAAAGGATCAAAAATCACTGAGGCAGACTGTGGAACTTGAAGTCAGAATGTTCTTGACCTTCTGGATCTTCCTGCCTTACTCAATCACACAACTGAGTCATGAAAGCAAATCAAGGGGAAAAGAGTTGGGGGAAAAACCTCTGGCTCTAACATACTGCCATTCTCAGGGGCCTAGCCAGTTCCTACAAAGTAGTAAGTCCCAGGGAGCCTGGAGAGTGATTTTGAGACCTGAGCATCAAGGATTTGGGAAGGAATTGCCCAGGGGACAAAGTTCTGCTCAGTAAGAAGTGCGGACTGGTGTGGAGCTTCTTTCCTGAGCTAGACTGTCACAGCTAAAGAGAGAGAGCCGGGGCCCATTCAGGGAGCCAGGCTAGTGAGGAGGAGGCCAGTGGATCCTGGTGGAGCTGACAGCCCCACAGCATTTCACTGCAATGAGTCACTCAGACAATACAAAGAACAATGTGATCTGTAGGCGGTTATCGATAGCTCCAGGCATCCAACCCTTCTAGGCTATAAAGATACAAATCTTAATTATTAATGGTTAAGATGAAAAAATTACTGCCCTCAAGTTAGGAAATTCAAACAGACTGTTTCCTCAGATCGCACCATACAAAAGAGGGTCTGTTCTGTGAAGTCCAGCCTGTTTGGCTTGTTCCAATGCCAAGTACATTCCCAGTTCTATCCCACTCAAGGCCAGTTAAACTCATGTTGCAGAAACTTGAGTTCCCAAGGCATAGATACACCTGGGAGCCAGTTGAGAGATGCCTGGCCTTGGCAATACTGCCTTTTGTGAAAATACTTTGATAATGTCTCATGTAGCGATAGGTTCAGAAAAAATTGCGTTTTTTTAATGGTACAAAATGTAGATTAGTAATTGCATTGCTGCTGAAAACATCCCGCATCAAGAACAATATGTTGAAAAAGTAAAGACATAACCACTGCAAGCCTCTATCATCATTTGAGTGAAACTACTTTTTAAGCCTTAGAAAATTAGTCTAAATGACTATAGCTTATGATTATAGTAGGACTCACAACAGTCTGTACTGTGTACATAAAAGACTACAACCATATTATACATTTAAATTAAAGTTCCCTCCAGTTGAAAGTGTTATTAAGTCTATAAACAAGTTAAGTATGTTTGCAGTAATGAGATAATGAATCCCTTTTAAGGAATGCATGCTTATGTGCTTAGTCATGTCCAGGCTCTTTGAGATCCCGCAGACTGTAGCCCAAGCTACTCTGCCCATGGAATTTTCCAGGCAAGAAAAGTGGAGCATGTTGCCATTTTCTACTCCAGGGGATCTTCCTGACCCAGGGACCAAACCCACGTCTCCTGTGTCTCCTGCATTGGCAGGCAGATTCTTCATCAGTGCGCTACCTTTGGCAAGCCCGTTTAAGGAATGAGCCCTTTAAAAGTACTGTTATGGACTTTTGAACTGACAATCTCTCCTGGCCCTTAACTCGGTGGCAATGGACATGAGTTTGAGCAAACTCTGGGAGAGGGTGAAGAACAGGGAAGGCTGGCATACTGCAATCCATTGCATGTAGAGTCAGATACGACAGAGTGACTGAACAACAACAAAACCGTAAGACATAGCACTGACTTTTAACTTATTTTAAAAAATTTTATCAGTTCCTTTTATATTAAGAGTATGTGTTAAAAGTTATGAATGAATACTAAATTTTATCAAATATAGTCATGAAGAAAATCAAAGGACAGCTTCGTCCATTTTTGATGAAGGTGCTTAATATATGTTCTGATATTATAACATTTCTGTTGCTGGTTTAAAACTCATATGATCATGACATATTACTTTTTTCTGAGGCTGTATTCTATTTGACTATCTTATTTAGAATTTTGTTATCAAAATGAGTAAGATTGTCATGCGGTTGTTTTCTCTTTTTAAATTTGGGATACTTTTGTCCTGTTTTTTTTTTGTTGTTGTTGTTGTTTTTTTAATAATATATTGCTTTACCTCATAAAAACACACATGGAAGATTTTTTTTTGCTCTGCTCTGGAACAGTTTATAGAGTATTTTGAAATTCTGTGTTACTAAATAATTTCATATATTTCACCTGTGAAATCATCTGGGCAGAGGTGCATTTGGAGGGACAGAACTTTGAATACTGTTTAATATTTCTATCTCTAACTAAAAGCAGTTTGGCACATAGGAGTATTGACACTGTTCTCTTTCCAAATGTTTTATGATTTATTCACTTTCCTTAAGGGTTTTTCTCCTTCTCATTTTTATTTTGTATATTACTATATTTGCTTTTTCATGTGTGTGTGGTCAGTCACTTAGTTGTGTCCAACTCTTTAAGACCTCATGGACTGTATGTAGCCTGCCAGGCTTCTCGGTCCATGAGATTTTCCAGGCAAGAATACTGGGGTGAGTTGCCACTACCTTCTGATATATAGATAGATAGATAGATAGATAGATAGATAACCTGTATATTCAGTTCAGTTTAGTCACTCAGCTGTGTCTGACTGTGAGATCCCACAGACTGCAGCATGCCAGGCTTTCCTGTCCATCAACAACTCCTGGAGTCTACTCAAACTCATGTCCATCATGTAGGTGATGCCATCCAACAAGCTCTGTCATTCCCTTCTCTTCCCACCTTCAATTTTCCCCAGAATCAGGGTCTTTTCCAATGAGTCGGTTCTTTGCATCAGGTGGCCAAAGTATGGAGTTTCAGCTTCAGCATCAGTCCTTCCAATAAATATTCAGGACTGATTTCCTTCAGGATGAACAGGTTGGATTTCCTTGCAGTCCAAGGGACTCTCAAGAGTCTTTGCCAACACCATAGTTCAAAAGCATCAATCCTTTGGTGCTCAGCTTTCTTTATAGTCCAACTCTCACATGACTACTGGAAAAACCATAGGTTTGATTAGATGGACCTTTGTTGGCAAAGTAATGTATCTGCTTTTTAATATGCTATCTAGGTCTGTTATAGCTTTTAAGCTAATATAGATTAGCTGAGAGTGCCAAAGAATTGATGCTTTTGAACTGTGGTGCTGGAGGACTCTTGAGAGTTCCTTGGACTGCAAGGAGATCAAACTAGTCAATCCTAAAGGGAATCAACTCTGAACATTCATTGGAAGGACTGATGCTGAAGTTGAAACTCCAATACTTTGGCCATCTGATGCAAATAGCCAACTCATTGGAAAAGACCCTGATGCTGGGAAAGTTTGAAGGCAGTAGGAGAAGGGGACAACAGAGGACAAGATAGTTGGATGCTGTCACTGACTCGATGGACATGAGTTTGAGCAAGCTCCAGGGAATAGTTAAGGACAGGGAAGCCTGGCATGCTCCAGTTCATGGGGTCGAAAAGAGTCGGACAAGATTGAGCAACTGAACAACAACAACTGTCTATTCAGCTGTTAAAAGAATCATCTCTTGGATTAATCCATTTATGCTGTTTATATAATTAAATTATGCTTTCAATTTTAACAAGTTTTTATTTTACATTGGAGTATAGTTGGTTACTTTGCCAACTAAGGTCCATCTAGTCAAGGCTATGGTTTTTCCTGTGGTCATGTATGGATGTGAGAGTTGGACTGTGAAGAAGGCTGAGCGCTGAAGAACTGATGCTTTTGAACTGTGGTGTTGGAGAAGACTCTTGAGAGTCCCTTGGACAGCAAGGAGATCCAACCAGTCCAGACTAAAGGAGATCAGTCCTGGGTGTTCATTGGAAGGAATGATGCCAAAGCTGAAACTCCAGTACTTTGGCCACCTGATGCAAAGAGTTGACTCATTGGAAAAGACTCTGATGCTTGGAGGGATTGGAGGCAGGTGGAGAAGGGGATGACAGAGGATGAGATGGCTGGATGGCATCACTGACTTGATGGACGTGAGTCTGAGTGAACTCCAGGAATTGGTGATGGACAGGGAGGCCTGGCGTGCTGCGATTCATGGGTTTGCAAAGAGTTGGACACAACTGAGCGACTGAACTGAACTGATAGTTGATTAACAATGTTGTGTTAGTTTCAAGTGAAAAGCAAAGTGATTCAGTTATATATGTGTGTGTGTGTGTGTGTATCTATTCTTTTTCAAATTCTTTTCTTATATAAATTACTACAGAATATTGAGCAGAGGTCCCTGTGCTGTGCAGTAGGACCTTATTGGTTATCTGTTTTAAACATAGTATGTACATGTCAATCCCAAACTCCCAATCTATTCCTCTCTCCTACCCTTCCCCCCTGGTAACCATTAGTTTATTCTCTAAGTCTGTGAGTCTATTTTTGTAAATAAGTTCATTTGTATAATTTTTTAAAGATTCTACTATAAGCGATATCTCATGATATTTGTCTTTCTCGGACTCAACTTCACTTAGTATGATAATCTTCACGTCCATACATGGCATTATTTCATTCTTTTTAACAGCTAAGTTATATTCCATTGTATATATTTATCATACCTTCTTTATTCATCTGTGGATGCACATTTCGGTTGCTTCCATGTCTTGTCTCTTGTAAACAGTGCTGCAATGAACACTGGGGTGCATGTATACATTTGAACCAAGTTTTTCTCCAGATATATGCCCAGGAGTTGGATTGTAGGGTCATATGTTGGCTCTTGTTTCTGTGGCTCAGTGTTAAGAATCTGACTGCCAATGCAGGAGATACAAGTTCAATCCCTGGGTCGGAAAGGTCCCTAGGAGGAGCAAATGGCAACCCATTCCAGTATTGCCTGGGAAATCCCATAGACAGCGGAGGCTGACAGGCTACAGTCCATGAGGCTGCAAAGAGTAGGACATAACTGAGTGACCGAGCATGCACATAGGCATGGTGGCTTTATTTTTAGGTTTTTAAGGAATCTCCAAACTGTTCTCCTTAGCAGCTGCACCAATTTTTTGATGCATTCTCACCAACAGTGTAGGAGGGTTCCCTTTTCTCCATACCCTCTCCAGCATTTACAGTTTGTAGGTTTTTTGGTGATGGTCATAATGACCGGTGTGAAGTGATATGTCATTGTAGTCTTGATTTGACATGTGCCTCTTGGCCTTGAGGGCAAGTATGTCTTCTTTGGCAGAATATCTATTTAGGCCTTCTGCCCATTTTTTGATTGGGTTGCTTCATTTGTTTTGTTTTTCTTGAGTTGTATGAGCTGTTTGTAACTGGAAATTAATCCTTGTCCCTCATATCATTTGCAAATATTTTTTCTTATTTCAAAGGTTATCTGTCCATTTTGTTTATGGTTTCCTTTGCAGTTCAAAAGCTTTTGAGTTTAATTATGTTCTATTTGTTTATTTTTGTTTTTATTTTCATTATTCTGGGAGATGGCAACTGTATGACAATAAAGTGGACAACCTGGATGAAATGGCCAAATTCTTACAAAGGCATAATCTCTTAAGACTGAAACAGGAAGAAATAGAAAATATGAACAGACCAGTCACAAATACTGAAACTGAAAACATGATTGAAAAACTTCCAACAAATGAAAGTCCAAGACCAGATGGCTTTACCAACAAATTCTACCAAACATTTAGATAAGAATTAGTATCTATTCTTCTGAAACTATTACAATCTATTGCAGAGGAGGGAATGCTCCCAAAGTCATTCTATAAAGTCATCACCTAGAAAGTAAAACCAGACATACCACAAAAGAAGGAAAAAAATTATAGGTCAGTATCACTGATGAATACTGATGAGCACAAAAATTCTCAACAGTAAACTAGCAACCTGACTCTAACAACACATTAAAAGGACCATATACTATGATACAATGGCTTTATCCCAGGATGCAAGGATTTTGCAATATCTACAAACCAATCAGTGTGATACCACACATCAGCAAATTGAAGAAAAGCCACATGATCATCTCAATAGATGCAGAAAAGCTTTTGACAAAATTCACAACCCATTTATGATAAAAACTCTCCAGAAAGTAGGCACAGAAGGAACATATCTCAACATAATAAAGGCCATATATGACAAATCTACAGCTAACATCCAGATGTTCCACTGGGAACTTCCAGATGTTCAAGCTGCATTTAGAAAAGGCAGAGGAACCAGAGATCTAATTGTCAATATCTGTTGGATCATAGGAAAAGCAAGAGAATTCCAGAAAAACATCTACTGATGCTTCACTGAATATAACAAAGCCTTGACTGTGGTTCACAATAACCTGTGGAAAATTCTTCAAGAGATGGGAATACCAGTCCACCTGATCTGCCTTCTGGGAAATCTGTATGTAAGTCAAGAAGCAACAGTTAGAACTGGACATGGAACAATGGACTGGTTCCAAATTGGGAATGGAGTACATCAAGGCTATATATTGTCACCCTGCTTATTTAACTTTTATGCAGAGTACTTTCTGCAAAATCCAAGCTGGATGAATCACAAGCTGAAATCAAGACTGCCGGGAGAAATATCAGTAACCTCAGGTATGCAGATGACACCAGCATCATGGTCCATTTAGTCAAAGCTGAAACTCCAGTACTTTGGCCACCTCATGTGAAGAGTTGACTCACTGGAAAAGACTGATGCTGGGAGAGATTGGGGGTAGGAGGAGAAGGGGACAACAGAGGATGAGATGGCTGGATGGCATCACCAACTCGATGGACATGAGTTTGAGTAAACTCTGGGAGTTGGTGATGGACAGGGAGGCCTGGCATGCTGCAATTCATGGGGTCTCAAAGAGTCGGACACGACTGAGCAACTGAACTGAACTGGACTGATTGTTCTTCCAGTAGTCATGTATGGATGTGAGGGTTGGCCCATAAAGAAAGCTGAGCACCAAAGAATTTATGCTTTTGAACTGGGGTGCTGGAGAAGACTCTTGAGAGTCCCTTGGACTGCAAGGAGATCAAACCAGTCAATCCTAAAAGAAATCAACCCTGAATATTCATTGGAAGGACTGATGCTGAAGCTGAAGCTCCAATACTTTAACTACCTGATGTGAAGAAGTG
>SJYC01093258.1:0-11009 GCA_006408675.1 Madoqua kirkii | reverse complement strand
AAAGGATCGAACTCGTGTTCCCTACATTGGCAGATGGATTCTTGTCCACTCTACCACAAGGGAAGTCCTCCATCTTTATGTTTTATCAGATGGCACTTGGAAGAGCAGAGTATCAAGGGAGACTTTTATTTTTTTAATCTCTCCATGCAGCATGTGGAATCTTAATTCCCCTACCAGGGATGGACCTGTGCCCCCTTGCATTGGAAACACAGAGTCTTAACCACTGGACTGCTAAGGAAGTCCTGAGAATTTTATTTTTAACACGTAAAAGATTTAAATTTGTTTGTATGCTGAGAAGTAAGAACCAGAAGAGAGGGAGAGGCTGAAGGTGAAGGAGAAACAAATAAATAATATGGATCATGGTGTCTTAAAACTAAGAAAAAATTTAATCCAGAGACAGGTTGGAATAGATACTTCTTTTCTCACTGAGCTGAAAAGAATTTAATGATGCTAAATAACATGAACTTCCCATTCCTGCACTGTCTACTTTTTTGAAACATCTTATATTTTGACCTGTTCACCCACATTAACCAGTTAGCAGTCTATCTGCTCTCTCTTAAATTAACTGCCTCCTGTCTTTATTTCTCCTGAGTGTTCCTCTTTTCAAGAGACTTGTGATCATTTCTATTTTTAGAATTCCCTGATTTCTGTTAAGAGTTGTGAGAACTTTTGTAGGTCAATCAATATTTGCCTGGTGTAGAATATTTTTTTGTATTTTTATATGGATTAAAAAATGCTTTCGAAAGAATGCCAAAGGGTTTCATTTGCTTAATCTTAAAGCATCATATTTTTAACAAGGCGTCATATTTACATGATATTTCTATAAATTTTCATTTTTAGTGTGCATTTTAACACTAGGTATGTAACCATAAATTAAACAACAGAGCTTGTGTGCCCTGTGTGGTTATATTTGAACCTAAAGTTTAAATCATAAAATAATTGGTGAAAGCAGTGTGATATTAGAGGAGGAAATAAACAGCTAACATAGACAGCTTGCTCTGTGCCCACAGCGTCCTAGGCATGTTGTATATATTAACTCAAATAGCCCACCAGGCTTCTCTATCCATAGGATTTTCCAGACAAGAATACTGGAGTGGGTTGTCATGCCCTCCTTCAGGGGATCTTCCTGACCCAGGGATCAAACCTTTGTCTCTTAACGTCTCCTGCATTGGCAGGTGGGTTGTTTAATGCTAGTGCCACCTGGGAAACCCTAGTGTATAACATATTTAATGTATGCTGCTGCTAAGTCGCTTCAGTCGTGTCCGACTCTGTGCGACCGCATGGACAGCAGCCCACCAGGCTCCCCCGTCCCTGGGATTCTCCAGGCAAGAACACTGGAGTGGGTTGCCATTGCCTTCTCCAATGCATGAAAGTGAAAAGTGAAAGTGAAGTTGCTCAGTCATGTCCGACTCTTCGAGACCCCATGGACTGCAGCCTACTAGGCTCCTCCGTCCATGGGATTTTCCAGGTGAGAGTACTGGAGTGGGGTGCCATCGCCTTCTCCGTATTTACTGTATAAAGTAAGTCAACTCCTCTATTGATAGATGTGGGCCTTGAGACACAGCAGAGTTATGTAACAGCTGGACGTGGCAGAGCTGGGAGGTGAGGTCAGACAGCCTGGCCAGGAACAGGTCAAGATTCATCTGTTCACTCTCTTGTCCCCACATGGCCAAGACTTTCAAAATCTGCATTTTTATTTCCTCAGCCTTTGCCATCTTCCTGCACCTTATCCTCTTCTCTTCATCTCAGCTATCTTACCTTAAATCTCTATTTAAAATAAATATTATGCTAACATAACAGTGGACAATAATAACAGTTAATCTTCACTGACAACAGTGTGTCATGCTGTCATGGATTATTTTGTATGAACCTAATACCCGCCTGGAGTTTGCTATTATTACTGACTTTACGGATGTATGGGCTAAATGAGTTGATGTATACCGCATGCCTAGGACGGTACGGGCACAGAGAATTATCTCCACCAGATATAACACATATAAGACATTCTGATATAACTTTGCTGCGTTTGAGCTAAAACTGGTTAATGTCATTCAGGACAGTAAAATTGCAACCTTTTGACCAGACAGAAATGACTTGCATCTCCAGTGGACAAGGTCTACAGATTAACATGTAAATTCACAGTGATGGAACTCTTACCTAAGAGTAAGTAGAAAAAGCAACTACAGGGAATCCCCTAAAAAAATCAGTAATACTTGGCTGAGCCTGTTGAACAGTGCCTGCAGTGTGCTAGCTTCCCAGGGCTGTTGTAACAAATCACCATAAACTGAGTGGCTTAAAACCACGTAAAGTTTATTCTTTCACAGTTCAAGAGAAAAGAAGCCTGAAATCAGCATGTCACCACCAATGGTTCCTTCTGGAGGCTGTGAGTGAGGAACCAGGCATCTCTTCGAGCTGCTGGTGGTGTCTGGTGATGCTTGGTGTTGCTTTGCCTGTAGACACCCCACCCCAGTGTCTGCCTCCATCATCACATGGTGTTCTTCCCTGTGAGCCTGTCGTTTCCCTGTGCTTCCTCTTGATCAGGACACCAGTCACACTAGATTAGGGTCCCATGGTACTCCAGGGTGACCTCATCTTGACTAATTCAATTTGCAAAGATCCTGTTTCCAAACACAGTCACATTCTGAGGTTCCAGAAAGGGCATGACTCTGAGAGGCAGGGAGGGGACACTTTCAACCCAGTATACTCATTATGACAGTAAAAGGACATGCCACTTACTTTTGAATCTTGTTTCCAAGTTTGAAAGACTCAGCTGTGGCAGTTTTCACTAGTTTTCTTAGTGTCTCCGTGATGTCAGGAAGCAATAGTTAGAACTGGACGTGGAACAACAGACTGGTTCCAAATAAGGAAAGGAGTACATCAAGGCTGTATATTCTCACCCTACGTATTTAACTTATATTCAGGGTACGTCGTGAGAAATGCTGGGCCGGATGAAGCACAAGCTGGAATCAAGATTGCTGGGAGAAATATCAATAACCTCAGATATGCAGGTGACACCACCCTTATGGTAGAAAGCGAAGAAGAACAAAAGAGCCTCTAAATGAAAGCGAAAGAGGAGAGAGGAAAATGTTGGCTCAAAGTTCAGCATTCAGAAAATGAAGATCATGGCATCTGGTCCCATCGCTTCATGGCAAATAGTTGGGGAAACAATGGAAACAGTGATAGACTGTACTTTTTTGGGCTTCAAAATCACTGCAGATGGTGACTGCAGCCATGAAATTAAAAGATGCTTGCTCCTTGAAAGAAAAATTATGATCAACCTGTGAAAGTGAAAGTCATTCAGGCCTGTCTGACTCTTTGTGACCCCATGGGCTATACAGTCCATGGACTTCTCCAGGCCAGAATACTGGAGTGGGCAGCCTTTCCCTTCTCTAGGGTATATTCCCAACCCAGGGATTGAACCCAGATCTCCCACATTGCAGGCGGATTCTTTACCAGCTGAGCCACAAGGGAAGCACACCTAGACAGCATATTAAAAAGCAGAGACATTGCTTTGCCAACAAAGGTCCATCTAGTCAAGGCTATAGTTTTTCCAGTAGTCATGTATGGATTTGAGAGTTGGACTGTGAAGAAAGCTGAGTGCCAAAGAATTGATGCTTTTGAGCTGTGGTGTTGGAGAAGACTCTTGAGAGTCCCTTGGACTGCAAGGAGATCCAACCAGTCCGTCCTAAAGGAAATCAGTCCTGAATATTCATTGGAAGGACTGATGCTGAAGCTGAAACTCCAGTACTTGGGACACCTGATCGGAAGAACTGACTCATTTGAAAAGACCCTGATGCTGGGAAAGATTGAAGGCAGGAGGAGAAGGGGATAACAGAGGATAAGATGGTTGGATGGCATCACGGACTCAATGGACGTGAGTTTGAGTAAACTCCGGGAGTTGGTGATGGACAAGGAGGCCTAGTGTGCTGCAGTCCGTGGGGTCGCAAAAAATCAGACACAACTGAGTGACTGAACTCAATGGAACTGACATCCTATGTGTTTCAGTGTTAGTCACCCAGCTGCAAGAATCTCCATGCTTATTGATAAAATACAAAGGAGAGACACTATGTGTGTATGTGTGCCCAGTCGTGTCTAATTCTATGCGACCCGGCGGACTGTGACTCATCAGGCTCCTCTGTCCATGGGATTCTCCGGGCAAGAATACTGGAGTGGGCTGCCATTTCCTACTCCAAGGGATCTTCCCAACCCAGGATGGAGCCCCTGTCTCTTGCATCTTCTGCGTTGACAGGCGGGTTCTTTAATTCTGTGCCAAAGGTAGAGATAAAATAAGAATGCCTGAATGTAACGATGCAGAAGCCTCACATCCAGTGCAGGTCTCAGGTCACTCAGTGGTCTTACTCGGGGGAGAAATCATTTTCTTGAAGTATTTTGATGTGCAACGTGCCCCTAGACTTATCTGGGCAGATTCAGACGAGTCAGTCTTGACTCACATTAAAAAAGGAGGAGGGGATTTTAAGGCAGCTTAAAATTTTAAGGGAGCTATACAGGCAGCTTCCCTGCCCTCTCTTTTTGTTTAGGATGTCCAGTTAGGCAGAATTAAGGATTTTATAACAGAGAAAAACTTCCCAGGTGGGAAAGTGGTGAAAAATCCACCTGCCAATGCAGGATATGTAGGAGACAGGAGTTCGATCCCTGGGTAGGGAAGATCCCCTGGAGGAGGGCATGGCAACCCACTCCACTATTCTTGGCTGGAAAATTCCATAGACAGAGGAGCTGAGTGGGCTACAGTCCATGGGGCTGTGAAAGAGTCGGACATGACTGAGCAGCTGAGCGGACACGACTAAGGCGCCACTATTCATCTAAGTTAGTGTGTAGCAATTCTCTTTAGAGTCGACTTTTGTTGGTGGAGGGTTGGGAAGTCACTTCCAAGCCTGCTGTTAGTGATATGAATGTTAGGTGAATAGGGATCCCTTATCCTGGGGAAGATTTTGGTGTAATTTAACAGGAGGTCTTTAAGACTTTATTCCCCAAACAAACAGCACCTGTGGTTTGGCAGAGATGGTTACTCAATCAGAAGGCAGGTACATTTGAGAGGAAAGTGACTGAAACTCATTTCCTACACTTTCAGTGTTCATTCATTTTTTAATTTTTAAAAATGTTTTGGCCATGCTATGCGGCATGTGGGATCTAGTTCCTTGACCAGGGATGGAACCTGCCCCCTCTGCAGTGGAAGCAGAAAGTCTTAATGGCTGGATTACTAGGGAAGTCCCCCTACACATTCACTATTGAGATTCCATGTTCTTCAGACTTTTTCTGATGAATCAGAATGGCCGCAACCCAGCTGAAGTCGGTTGATGGGAAAACCCACCTAAGACTCAAATGGGAACTTGTGTATCTATCCATTCATCAGCCTGTCTATATCTCTCTATCTACTTCTCTATCCATCTACATTGATCTGTTTGGGAGGGAAGATATCTGGGCTGGTGAACTAGGCTCAGCACAACACAAATATTTGCAGGCTTCCTAAATCTAAATGTGCTGGCCAAGACTCCTGCTGGAGAGATGGTTGAGCATGTGGCTGAACTAATGTGTTATCTCCTAAGCTCTAGTCTAGGGTACAGCTCTGTCCGAAACCAAGAAGCCTTAATTGCCAGCCGGGCATCTATCAAACATGATGATTTCTATGAACTGAGGGTGCTGGGCTTGACTTGCAAAACTCAGGTTTTCCTCTGCCTGGTCACTGGGGGCTGAGCAATTCAACTTTGAATTCTTGGCACTGAAGTGGCAGGTATATGGAAGATTTCCAGAAGGAGATAATGACATTTCTGATGAATAGGGCAGGTGATAACTCAAGCAAGAAATGAGAAAAATAACATGGATAAGGATCTTGATTTTCTCCGGGTTGATAAAGTAGGTCAACCAGTTGCAAGGCTGTCAGTGACATTTTTGCTTAATTTTCTTCTTGTTTCAAGTCACCACTAGGTAAGTGAATGCTTCCTTTCCCCCTTCTTGTTATGAAAATTTTGGCTTCCTGCCAACAATTGTGTCATTCTTATTTCTGGAAAAACATTCAAGAGAGTTCAACAGAATGATCTCAATGAGAACAAACGATGACACACGTTCTGTTAGTTTTCTTCTGGCGTGGGCCAAAGTGCACGGCATGCCTTTTTCTTTTTTTGTTTAGAGAATTTGTTTTATAAAATAGAAACGGTCTAGGTATAATGTGGAGCTATTGCAAATGCTGTTATTGTTGCTGTTTTGGTAGCTTTTTTCAAAATTAGCTTTATGTTTAAAAATGTTATTTTTCATAAAACATTTAATATGAAGCAGAATAATAAAGAGGCAAAACACTAGAAATTCTGCCTCACAATGGTGACCATTTTGGTGCATACAGACCTGTATGTGTACATATGCACCTGGTTTTTTAAAATGTATGCTATATATACTATACATGTACATGGTTTTAATAAATGTATACTATACATTTATACATTGGGTTTCCCTTGTAGCTCAGTGGGTAAGGGATTTGCCTGTAATGCAGGAGACCCGGGTTTGATCCCTGGGTTGGGAAGATCGCCTGGAGAAGGAAATGGCAACCCACTCCAGTATTCTTGCCTAGAGAATCCCATGGACAGAGAAGCCTGAGAGGGTACAGTCCATGGGTTTGCAAGAGTTGGACATGACTTAGTGACTAAACCACCACCACCATACTATACATATGCTGTAACCGACATCATTACTCAACAATTTGTGATGGACATCTTTCCATTTCTGTAAATCTAAGATCTAGAAATCACTTATGATGGTTGGAGATTATCAGGTTGTCTGTACCATAATTTGCTTACTTTCCTATCGAAGGCCACGTCAGTTGTTTCTGATTTTTATCCCTGTAAACAATGCTAAATATCATTGTGCCTACATTTTCACATTTTGTGATTATTATATTAAGAAATTCCTTGAAGTGGGATTGCTAGTAAAAATATACAAACATTTTGCAAAAAGATTTCTAGAAAGGTTACATCCATTTATGTTTCTTGCAACAGTCCATGGAAATCTATTTCTCCCTATCTTCCCCAAATATGTTTTATCAATGTATTTCATCTTTGCCAGTTTGAGAGGCAAGGAAAGTTTAATTTTATTTCAAAAATGTTACAATTATCAATGAACCATGAGTAAGCTGCTCTCATCGTTTCTTCTGCATTTAAAGTTGAAACAACTCCTTTTCTTCCTTCCATAGTTCATTCTCTCTCCTCTCTTTCTTCCTCTTCTCCTTCCTCTTTTCTGGACTCCTGGTTCTTCTTTCCTTCATCCCTTTGTACAGGAGATAAAATGATCCATGATGAGATTCCCAGTCATTTTTTTAGATCAATGGAATAGTTGTTCTAAGTCCGGAGAACAAATTACCTCATTGCAGAACTGTACAACCTGAGTCCATAAAAATAAGCTTTAGCTGATGGTGGAAATGAATTCATCAGTTGATTAACACTTCCGTTAAATACCTATTTTCTGCAAGGCACTGAGCTAGCCGATGGGGAAGAAAGAAGAGACACATGAAATGGGTTCTCCCTTTAGTTCCTCTCCCATCTTTGTTCTGAGCACCTAGTGTACAAGTGTGGTCACTCTCATCCTGGTGTGTTAATTCAAATATGTTTGCGGTGCTCCCAGCACGTTAGCCACTTAAGAAGCAGGTACCTGTAGGAAATGTCTTTCTTTATACTCTTTCCTTGTTTCTGTTTCCCGGGGCCATAGTAACAAAGTACCACAAACTGGGGGCTTAAAACAATAGAAATATATTCTCTTGTAGTTGTGGAAGCCAGAAGTCCAAAATCAAGGCATTGGCTCCTTCTGAAGCCTCTAGGGGAGGATCCATCTTTCCAGTTTCTGAGGCTCCAGGCTTTCCTTGGGTTGTAGCAGCATCACTCCAGTCTCTGCCTCTGCCTTCTCATTGCCGTCTTTCCCTTCTGTGTCTGTCTATATCCAAATATTCCTCTTCCTTACAGCAGAGACTGACACAGCGTTGTAAAACATTTATTCTCCAGTAGTAAAATAAAGACGGACACAAATGTTCCTCTTCTTATAAGGACACCAGTCTTGTTGGGTTAGGACCCATCCTACTCCAATATGGAAGCTTTGCTCAGTAGCTTCAGTTGTGCCTGACTCTTTGTGACCCTATGGACTGTAGCCCACTAGGCTCTTCTGTCTGTGGGATTTCCCAGGCAAGAATACTGGAGTGAGTTGCCATGCCCTCCTCCAGAGAATCTTCCCAACCCAGGGATCGAACCCATGTCTCTTGTGTCTCCTGGATTTGCAGGCACATTCTTTACTACTGAGTCACTCCAGTGTAACCTCATCTTAACCTGATGACATCTGCAAAGACTCTATTCCTTGGTGGCCAGATGGAAAAGAATTCACCTGCAGTGTGGCAGACCTGAGCTCAATACCTGGGTTGGGAAGATCCCCCGGAGAAAGGAATGGCTACCCACTCCAGTATGCTTGCCTGGAGAATTCCAAGAACAGAGGAGCCTTGCAGGCTACAGCCCATAGGATCATAAAGAGTCAGACATGACTGAGCAACTTCCAAATAAGTCACTATTTCCACTTTTGCTCTTTCCAAATAAGATCATGTTCACAGGTACTGGGATTAGGATTTCAACGTGTGTTTGGGGTGGGTGGTCACAATTCAACCCACAACTCTTTTTTTCCCTCTTCCTTCTGATTAAACTTCTCCCCATGCTATGCTGCTGCTGCTGCTTACCTCCTTTGGTTGTGTCTGACCCTGTATGACCCTAAGGATTCCAGCCCACCCGGCTCCTCTGTCCATGGGATTCTCCAGGCAAGAATACTGGAATGGGTTGCCATGCCCTTCTCCAGGGAATCTTCCCAACCCAGGGGTCGAACCCAGGTCTCCCACATTGCAGGTGGATTCTTTACTGTGTGAGCCACCTGAGAAGTCCAAGAATACTGGAATGGGTAGCCTATCTCTTTTCTAAGGGTTGAACTGGGGTTTCCTGCATTACGGGTGGATTCCTCCAACTGAGCTACCAGGGTAGCCCCTCCCATTTGTAACTTTCCCGTCTTTTCCACACATCGGAATCCTCCGTCTTGAGTCACCTCCACCACAGACAGACCAGCCTCCCTTTCATTTCTCCAGCTGCAAATCGAACCCTATGTCTCTCAGAGGTAATGCTGGCTTCCCTGGAGGTGGGTCCTGGGGGCCCAGAGGTACACGACAAGGGGAAGAAGCTTAGGCAAGTGTCTTTACCATCCCAACAGTCTCAAACGTATCACCCACTGGTAAAATCTCTGAAAGGAAAGAGCTGAGGAAAAAAAAGAAGAAAAATAAGGATGAAGACATTCTCCAGATAATTACACCAGCAATTAATCTAATTAAGCCACTATTATTCAGTCTCTTTCCTAAGACCTGCCAGAATGTTATCAGATTTCCATGAAGTGCAGCAGTGTATTTAAAAAAAAAAAGTAGAAAAGGATTATAGCTCTTAACATTGGCAACAAAACTTATAGTAAATCCATCAACTCCATCTCACTCACTCTCTGCTCCAGAAGGTCCTGCTTTTATCAACGGCGGAGGTTGCAATTGGACAGTACATCACTGGTGCCTAATGCTTGCGTGATTCCATTTAGACCAGCCATCAGAGCTGATTTAAGTGCTAAGGTATACACTTATCAAGCTGAGCCAGCTTTTGGTCTGGAAGAACTAACGCCTCTGGTATCTTCCCTCAATCACATGAGGTTGCAATTGGACAGTACATCACTGGTGCCTAATGCTTGCGTGATTCCATTTAGACCAGCCATCAGAGCTGATTTAAGTGCTAAGGTATACACTTATCAAGCTGAGCCAGCTTTTGGTCTGGAAGAACTAACGCCTCTGGTATCTTCCCTCAATCACACAAGAGCGAGGGTTATGCTCAGATCTTAAGGGACAGCCAGGTATTATCTCTGTTGTTGATGGATGCTCTGTTCTCCTGTGGGTCTCTCCCACAGAAAGGGACAGCCGTGGATTAGCACCCTGATTTCTGGCATCCTGGGTGGGAAGATGAAGATGGTCATACTGTGGAGACGCGTTTCAAGCCACCTCCTGCAGGCTGTGAGCCAACTCCCAGGCAAGTAAGAAAGGCTGGTCTGTTGGTTTGCTGGAGCTGCCAGAGCAGAATGCCACAGACTGAGTGGCTTAAACAAGACATTTATTTCCTTACGACTCTGGAGGCTGCAAGTCTGATTAAGGTGTCAGCTACTTTGCTTTTTTCAAGACCTTTCTCCGTGGCTTGCAGACAGCTGCAGACTGTCCTGTGGTCTTTGTGCACGCCTCTGGGGTCTCTCTGCATGTTCAGATTTCCTTTCCTTTACCTTTATTTAAAAAAATTATTTATGTATTTAGTTTGTGCTGAGTCTTTGGTGCTGTGTGTGGGCTTTTCTCTAGTTGCAGCGAGCCAGGGCTCCCCTCTAGCTGTGATGTGGGAGCTTCTCTTGTTGCGGAGCACAGACTCCAGGGTGCGTGGGCACAGGATTGTGGCTCCCGGGCTCTAGAGCACAGGCTCCATAGTTGTGGCACGCGGGCTTAGTTACTCCATGTCATAAGCCGACTTCCTGGACCAGGGATCGAACCTGTGTCTCCTGCATTGGTGGGTGGATTCTTTACCACTGAGCCACCAAGGAAGACTCCAAATTTCCTTTGTTATAAGGACACCTGCTGGGCTGCCCGCTCCCCCTTACACCTCGGATGCCTGTGTCTCTGGCTGGGACGGGAAGTGCTCTGTACCCAGACCACTCAGCTGATCACCAGGGCTGTCTGGGTCCACATCTCTTTTTGTGTTCATGTGCGTGTGCACGCATGTGTATGTATGCACACTCGTGTGTTGGCTTGTTTTCAATCTGAGCTGTGAAACTGGTCAGGAGTCAGGCAGGTGGAGATGGGAAGGCCTTGCCTAGTGACTAGTAAGATGCCAGGCAGGGAAGTGGGGGAGGCAGGCTCTGTCATCATCCACCTGAATCCTCCCGAGGCCTCCGTCTTTTCTCTTCTTCCACCCCCA
>SJYC01093257.1:0-87795 GCA_006408675.1 Madoqua kirkii | reverse complement strand
CACCCCTCCCACCGCCCCCTATACAAACTGTGGTGTGTTTTGCCTCCAACAGCTCTGTCCCTGGGACTCTGAGAGGCCTGTGCAGGGGTTCCCACAGCATCTTTGTCTCCTCACACAGAACTCCCTAAGTCTTCCCTCTGCTCCCCTGTGTCAGAGATCACCCCTCTTCCAGGCTGTTCCCCTCCCCTGTCTAGGTCCCTCAGCAAGCGACCTGAATGTGCATTCTCATCTCATGTGAAACCCACATGAGATGTTAGGAATGTGTGCAGGGAAGAAGCATAGCTCACTTTAACTGCAAAGAAAGGTGAGTCAGGACCATGTTACAGATGGCTTTGAATGCCAGGCAAAGCAGCAAGGAGGCTGGAGGCAAGAAGCTGGCTCCAAGGCTATTTTAATAATCCCGAGTTACTGAAGACTTCAAATAATTTTGTAGGATGTGGCAACAGGCGGTGAGGGAGGGGGTGCACGTGATGGGTTCCAGAAGCTGGATTGGTTGATATGGAAACCGACTCCCAGGATGAGAGAGAAGAAGGCATTAAAACTGATGCCAAGTCCTGAGTCTTTCGTCTCTGGGGAGATGAGGCCCCAAGCACAGTGATGGGAAATGCAGAGAGAAGGGCTGATGTAGACGGACATGGTGAATTCGGTCTCTGATTATGGCCTGCCTGAAGTTCCACATTTTAACCCGGAATTAATATTTCCTTCCCCTGCATGTTCTCGATTTATCTTTCAGGCACAGACAGTCCTTTCCAAGTCATCATCTTTCCTAATTCTTATATTGCTGTGGCTTAATTGGTGTTTGATCGTTTTTAGCCCTGGCTCTTCAACATCAAGGGCGAGTTTACAGGGGGAAAAGAAAAGAAAGATATCATTGCAGTGACACTAAGTTAACACAGAGCCGTGTGTTGTCTTCTTTTCTAGATTCTTCAGTGGCAGGCACTGTGTTTAGATAACATGTAACGTCAATCCAGCAGTCCGCAGCGGAGAACTGAGCTCTTGCTGCTGCTGCTGCTGCTGCTGCTAAGTCACTTCAGTCATGTCTGACTCTGTGTGATCCCATAGACGGCAGCCCACCAGGATCCCCCGTTTCTGGGATTCTCCAGGCAAGAACACTGGAGTGGGTTGCCATTTCCTGCTCCAATGCATGAAAGTGAAAGTGACGTCGCTCAGTCTTGTCTGACTCAGCAACACTACGGACCGCAGCCTACCAGGCTCCTCCATCCATGGGATTTTCTAGGCAAGAGCACTGGAGTGGGGTGCCATTACTTTCTCCGATTGAGCTCTTAGGTGGCTACATTTAACACTGGGGCTGAGTTTCCTGCGTATTTTAAAGATGAACTGTGCCCTTCTTCATGCTCCCAGGAGACGCTCATCAGTTTGCAGAAGCAGAATGGGGGAACTTGTAGACCCAGAAATTCTGAGCAGTAACGACACAATATAACCAGTGTATCACTGAAATCATTTTTCTCAGACATGATACTGTGCTTTAGTGTCAGTGTTAACCTCAGACTGTATTTTGCTTGGGATAATGAGCCCTGGAACTACGAAATGGGAAATACTCAAAGGTGCTCTCTTTCAACCTACACACCAGTTAAGTGGACCATCCTAAACTGGAGGTATCACCCTCGTCGTCGGGGCACCTGGGGTTTCTTTCTCTCCAAATTTACTTGTGCCTCCTGTTGGATGATGGTCTAATGTCCTAGCAGCAGCTCTCTGACTCTCTTGTTTTAGAAAAGAAGGACCAAACTGCAGAAGGAGTGGATGCCTTAATTAAATCATTCATAAATTGATTTAGACGCACTGACCCTTATGTGCTAGACCCAGTGCTAAATGCTAAACACTCAGGTTACACAGATGAAGCATGGCCCCCACTCAAGGGGAATTGTAGGCTAATCAAGGTTTCAGACGTGAAATGAATGATTTCAGTCCAGCTTGGTCTGGTACCTGGAGGTCTCACTTGACTGCAAAGAGGAGGGAGCCCTCAGGGGGTTACTGGAAAGCCCATTCTAGGTCTCTCTTCCCACTTGCAAGTTTCAATCAGATTGAGCACACCTTATATCAGGCCCTTTGAGAGAAGATTCACTCAAAAATGTGGATATAGTATAAGTCTATGACCCAGCAATTGCACTCCTAGATGTACATCAAAGAGAAATGAAAATGTATTCACACAGAAACTTATTGCAACATCATTCATAAAAGCTAGAGGGTAGAAATAGCACAAATGCCTGTCACCTGATGAGTGACACGCGGATGTGGTCTATCCATAAAGTGAGATCCGTAAAGTGAATAGGACTCAGCCAGACAAAGGGATGAAGCGCTAACACGGGCAAGAGTGTGGATGGATGAACCTTGAAAGCTTGAGGCCAACGGGAGGAAGCCGGGCACAAAGGGCACGGATTGTATGCTTCCATTGAAATGAAGCATCCAGAACAGGTAAATCCGAAGAGACAGAAGGCCGACTGTGGTTCCCTGGGACTGGGGGGAGGGGAATGGAGAGTGGCTGCTTGTTAAGGTACAGCGTTGCCTTCTGGGGTCATGAAAATGTCTTGGGACAAAACAGAAGTGATGTTGAACACAAGTGTATCAAATGCCACTGAACTGTACTCTTTAAGAGTACAATTTTAGTGAATTTTAGTTCAAATATGCATAGAGAGGGGCTTCCCCGGTGGTTCAGTGGTGAAGAATCCACCTGCACTGTAGAAGCTGTGGGAGACACGGGTTCGATCCCTGGGTCGGAAGGATCCCCTGGAGGAGGGCATGGCAACCCACTCTAGTATTCTTGCCTGGAGAATTTCATGGACAGAGGAGCCTGGCGGGCTAAGCCCATGAGATCACAAAGAGTCAGACACGACTGAAACAAGTTAGCACGCGTGCACGTACTGTGCGTGGTTTAATGCTCTCTTGCGGCTGTCTTGAAATTCTGAATCATGTTTCAACAAGCAACGCTTAATTTTGTACAGGGCCCTAGAAATTATGTAGCTGGTCCTGGGTGAAAGAATTTACAGTACAGAAATTGGCAAATACCATGAATCAGGGGTTTCCCTCTAGGAAAGGTGGAGTTTCCAAGGTGTGATTGGACGTGGAAGGGGAAGTTAGGGGAGTCAGAGGAAAAGGTCTGTTGAGTTCCTGGCCTAGATGGCAGGATGACAGTGAGCTATGAATCCATTTATTACTGAATCAAAGAAATAGTTGATGACTGCCTCTCCTGCCTCAGGGACTTGGCACAGGCTAGGAAGTAAAAAACACAGAGAACTCAGACCTGGGGAAAGGGAGTCAGGAAGACTAGTCGTGAATCTGAATTATGTTTTTTCTCAGACATGATACTGTGCTTTAGTGTCAGTGTTAACCTCAGACTGTATTTTGCTTGGGATAATGAGCCCTGGAACTACGAAATGGGAAATACTCAAAGGTGCTCTCTTTCAACCTACACACCAGTTAAGTGGACCATCCTAAACTGGAGGTATCACCCTCGTCGTCGGGGCACCTGGGGTTTCTTTCTCTCCAAATTTACTTGTGCCTCCTGTTGGATGATGGTCTAATGTCCTAGCAGCAGCTCTCTGACTCTCTTGTTTTAGAAAAGAAGGACCAAACTGCAGAAGGAGTGGATGCCTTAATTAAATCATTCATAAATTGATTTAGACGCACTGACCCTTATGTGCTAGACCCAGTGCTAAATGCTAAACACTCAGGTTACACAGATGAAGCATGGCCCCCACTCAAGGGGAATTGTAGGCTAATCAAGGTTTCAGACGTGAAATGAATGATTTCAGTCCAGCTTGGTCTGGTACCTGGAGGTCTCACTTGACTGCAAAGAGGAGGGAGCCCTCAGGGGGTTACTGGAAAGCCCATTCTAGGTCTCTCTTCCCACTTGCAAGTTTCAATCAGATTGAGCACACCTTATATCAGGCCCTTTGAGAGAAGATTCACTCAAAAATGTGGATATAGTATAAGTCTATGACCCAGCAATTGCACTCCTAGATGTACATCAAAGAGAAATGAAAATGTATTCACACAGAAACTTATTGCAACATCATTCATAAAAGCTAGAGGGTAGAAATAGCACAAATGCCTGTCACCTGATGAGTGGACACGCGGATGTGGTCTATCCATAAAGTGAGATCCGTAAAGTGAATAGGACTCAGCCAGACAAAGGGATGAAGCGCTAACACGGGCAAGAGTGTGGATGGATGAACCTTGAAAGCTTGAGGCCAACGGGAGGAAGCCGGGCACAAAGGGCACGGATTGTATGCTTCCATTGAAATGAAGCATCCAGAACAGGTAAATCCGAAGAGACAGAAGGCCGACTGTGGTTCCCTGGGACTGGGGGGAGGGGAATGGAGAGTGGCTGCTTGTTAAGGTACAGCGTTGCCTTCTGGGGTCATGAAAATGTCTTGGGACAAAACAGAAGTGATGTTGAACACAAGTGTATCAAATGCCACTGAACTGTACTCTTTAAGAGTACAATTTTAGTGAATTTTAGTTCAAATATGCATAGAGAGGGGCTTCCCCGGTGGTTCAGTGGTGAAGAATCCACCTGCACTGTAGAAGCTGTGGGAGACACGGGTTCGATCCCTGGGTCGGAAGGATCCCCTGGAGGAGGGCATGGCAACCCACTCTAGTATTCTTGCCTGGAGAATTTCATGGACAGAGGAGCCTGGCGGGCTAAGCCCATGAGATCACAAAGAGTCAGACACGACTGAAACAAGTTAGCACGCGTCACGTACTGTGCGTGGTTTAATGCTCTCTTGCGGCTGTCTTGAAATTCTGAATCATGTTTCAACAAGCAACGCTTAATTTTGTACAGGGCCCTAGAAATTATGTAGCTGGTCCTGGGTGAAAGAATTTACAGTACAGAAATTGGCAAATACCATGAATCAGGGGTTTCCCTCTAGGAAAGGTGGAGTTTCCAAGGTGTGATTGGACGTGGAAGGGGAAGTTAGGGGAGTCAGAGGAAAAGGTCTGTTGAGTTCCTGGCCTAGATGGCAGGATGACAGTGAGCTATGAATCCATTTATTACTGAATCAAAGAAATAGTTGATGACTGCCTCTCCTGCCTCAGGGACTTGGCACAGGCTAGGAAGTAAAAAACACAGAGAACTCAGACCTGGGGAAAGGGAGTCAGGAAGACTAGTCGTGAATCTGAATTATGAAGTTAAATAGAAGAGCTGGGCAAAGGCAAGTGAGCAAGAGACTCTGGGTCTTTTATGGTGGTCTCCAACCTTTTTGGCACCCAGGACCGGTTTCATGGAAGAAAATCTTCCCACAGACTGGGGGTGGGAGGGATGGTTTTGGGCGTATTACACTTTTTGTGCACTTTGTTATTATTACATCAGCTCCTCCTCAGATCACCAGGCATTAGATCCCAGAAGTTGAGGACCCCTGTTTTAGAGAATAGCATTCAATCCCACTGTGGCAGAAGTTGGGTGCTTCTGGGGGTGTGGAGAAGAGACCAAAGAGGTGGTTCTGGGTGGGTGCTAATCACCAAGATCATGGCTAAAATTTTGGTTTATTTGGCAATTGGTGGGGAACCACTATAGGCTATAGGCAGAGTAATGCTATGTCTAGATTTTCATTGTAGAAAAATCCTCTTTGCGAGGGTGGGAAGTAGACTGGAGTCAGGGGACCAACCAGGATACATTTAGGATACGTCTAGGATGGGGCTGAGGGCGCCTTGCCATGCTAATGTGGTGGCAGTAGGGAGAAAGAAAAGGGAACTGAACTATTTAGGTAAACATGGCAGATTTGATGCCTGGATATGGGAAATGAGGGAGAGAGTCAAGGAGAGTCAGGTTTCTGGTATGGATGTCTCTGTAGAAAAATACAGAGAAAAACAGTTCAAGCATCACGGAAACATCTCTTTAGTCCCTGAAACTGTCCTATCTTATTTTGCTTAGAGAGGGTGTGACAATCTCACATAGGCAATGAAAATCAAGACACAAAAATGTATAATTCAATGAAAATATGCTCCAGGAAAAAATTATACCCAGAAAATGTTGGTTCACTACAAGTACATCTTGTTTTTAAGCCAATGTAGGAAATGTAGACAAAATTCAACTTCTTAACAACAATAAAATACAGATGGACAAAGCTGGTGCCTCATGGCCTGTGGCCTTAAGTTGGACAGAACTCAGGCCTGGGAAAATATAGGAAGATGATGGGAGGACAGAGATGTAATTGAGGGCAGATTGGTCATAAGTGAAGTTTGGAGGTTTAGCATGTGGAGGGGAGCCTTGCTTTAAATGGAAGTTTGTGTGATATCATCCATTTAGAATTTTGTGCTGAAGGGAAAAATAACCCCCCATGACTGTGCTAGGGAAAATGAAATGTATTCAATTCACTTCCACAAATAGGTATGAATTCAATTTTATTTTTGAAATATGTTTGTCTTAGACCCTGTACATTGAAATACAAAGAGTTAGTTTCTGCCCTCAAGGAGCTTATCATCATGAATTTAAACAGCCAGCTCCAATACATGAGCGACAATATACAAATGAACACTAGCCAGACCTATGGTGTAACATTTACAAAAATAACATTCTGATCCCAAATCTTCAGCAGTCAGCCCAAGAAACCTGTCCATTATCTACAGTAACCAGTTCAGAAAGCCAGCCCGCTCTCTTAAGTTAGACTTGTCTAAAGTAAGAAGGCTATTTCTAGGAACCGGTCCAGGAAACCATACAAACAATAACAGCTACAGGGAACAGTCCCAAATAGCCAAGACTTGATTTATATCTGACAGTTTTCTTGGTTGTTTTTTTTTTTGGCCTCTACTTCCACCTTCTCACCAATCAGAGAAAGCCAAATAGACACCCTAACCAACCACATGGGAACCCTATTCCTTGTTGGCCCACCCTCAGCTTCCCAGGCCAATAGCCTCCAATTAGGGAGGAGCCCTCCCTGTTCTCTCTGAGGCTCTCTCAGCCCCTGCCTGCCTTGAGTTTCTGCCAGGGGCAAGTGATGATGGCTGATTCTCTTACTACAACAAGCACTGGATAAACAGTCTTTGCCTGTTCTCCTTTGGATGATCTTCATTTATTTCCCCAGAGACAAGGCGGAATAAAGTCAGAGCCAAAAATACCTAAAAATTTCACACTGTGGGGGAATGAAAGAAAGAGTAATTCACTCTGTTGGAGAAAGCTGGGAATGGCAGAGTTGCAGCAATCAGCTAAAAAACACCCATACGCTCCTAAATAACTTCTTCTTTTACGTTCTGGGACAAATGCTAAAGCAAAGTGAAGCTGCTTAGTTGTGTCTGACTCTTTGCAACCACATGGACAGTAGCCTGCCAGGCTCCTCTGTCTGTGGGATTTTCCAGGCAAGGATACTGGTATGGGTTGCCATTTCCTTCTCCAAATGCCAAAGTAACTTGTAGACTTTGCACGAAGGGCGAGACAACCTCTGAAGGGAAAGAGTAATCCTGGCACATATGCTTTAGATCCACCCTCTTGCTCAAGACAGACTTAAATCACGGCAACTGATGGGAGTTCTTCGAAACTTCCGGGACTCTGTTGGATATGAGCATAACTGTGGTTTGGGTGAGAAAGGCTGTGTGTTTTCATTACTATTGGCTAAATGGCATTTTGAGATATTTATGGGAGATATATGAGATATTTTCAGCCCAGTTTCTCCCCTTTATTCTCCTTATTCAGACAGACAGCAGAGACTAATATTCCTTGTTCACTGAAAGCTTGTGACCCACTGATTTGTTTCCAAAACATAAACCCATTGAGGAGATAAGGCTGTCAGTCCCTGAGGGGAACTTCCAATAAGAGGATTCTGCTTGAAGATCTAGTGAATCAGGAGAGAGAGGTGCAACAGAGGTCCCCCTGATCATCTGAGCCACTTCACACCACGGATTAGAAAGAGTTTGGTAAGAAGAGAGGAGAAGCTGGGGGTCTTTGAGGAGAGGGTCTTGTTTATGGCTTCCCGGAGGCACTGGAGGACCCCAGGTGGGAGTGGCAGTGGCCACACAGCTCCTGTGGGCAGGTGGAATCCACATGTGGACACCAGCAGCAGAGCTCCATGGCCAGCCCGACATTGCAAAGAGAAGAGGATGTCTCAGCCATAACCTGGGTGAACTCCCCAATGCTTGTCCAGAGGGCTAGTTCCAGAACCATGACAAACCTCCATAACCTTTTTGTTTTTTAAAAATTTATTTATTTGGACGTGCCAGGTCTTAGCTGCAGCACGTGGGACCTTTAGCTGTGGCATGCGAACTCTTAGTGGCAGCACGTGGCCCTAGTTTCCTGACCAGGGATCGGACAGTGACCCTCCCCACTCACCCTGCCCCCCGGCATTGGGAGCGTGGAATCTTAGTCATTGGACCACCAGGGCAGTCCCTCCATAACCTTTCGATAGCTCCAGGGAACTGTCTGGAAACTCTGAAAGTGGTTGAGTTTACATTTTTCTACCAGCCTTATATCATTGGCATTGGAATCAGAAATCAGGCTGATTTATATAGAGATGGGGTGTTTCTTGCACCTGAGTCTATGGACGGTCACTCATGTATAAATGTGATACTTACAGGAAGTTAACAAAAATAGATCTGTGAATCAATGCCTACAAGTAACCTCACTTGGTGTGTGTACAGGTTCAGGGTGGTCTGTGTGTATGGAAACTCTCACGTCTTGGGGAGAGGAAACCTAGCCGGGGAGATGGTTCTATTATCTAGTCACCCAGCTACTAGGTGATGTCCCGAAGCGGGTCTGTTTCCAGTTGTGCGCCGATTTCTTTGCTCTTTCTGTCCCTCTTTCTTCCGACAGATCTGCAGCTGCTCTTTGTGTCAGGATTCCATTTGTGAATTGGGTAAGAAGTCAGACTCCCTCAGGGAGATGCACTGAGTAGGAGTTGGGAAACGTTAATCTTTGTTACAGAAATTCTTGTGTTTCTGTTACCTGGGCTTGAGAGAAAAGGGCTAGAACGTATTTCTTTTGAGAGTCAAATGTTTTGAAACAAGCAAGATTTCGGGGAGCATATCAGCTATATCTATAAATAACAAAATGGAATTTCTTGAAAAATAACTAGACTGAATTTCAAACAGGAAAACAGGTCCTAATTTGTGCCTTTACATAGGTGACCCCTGGACCCTTTCTGTCACTCTCTACTCCACCCAAGAAACTGCTGCCCTAACTTATCATGCCACTGGTCAGTTTATTTCTGAATGTTATATGAATGGAATATATAGTTTGGTTCCTTTTATTCAAAATCAGTTTTTGAGGCTCAGTGGTACCAACGTTTTAAGGCAAACCTATTAATCACACTTCAGAATGTCTCAATGGAACCTAAATGCCATATAATGATTTGATAAGCACCATCATCCTTTACAAACACACACACAAATCTTCCTTAAACATTGGGAAAACCCTTATTTTCTCTTTCTCCTCGACTTGTATTTCCATTTCATTTTCCCACCGAATTTTATCCTAATGTAATACAATTTTATGCTTTAGAATCTTTCTTGTTCACCCTACTATACATGTTTGTAATAAAATTATGGGACTTTCCAGGTGGCTCAGTGATAAAGAATCCACCTGCCAATACAGGAGATGGGGATTCCATCCCTGGGTAAGGAAGGTCCCCTGGAGAAAGAAATGGCAACCCACTCCAGTATTCTTGCCTGGGAAATCCCATGGACAGAGGAGCTTGGTGGGCTACAGTCCCTGGGGTCTCAAAAGAGCTGAGACATGACTTAGTGACTAAATAGCAACAGCAACAAATAAAATTATGCCTATTTTGAAAATCTTTTTCCTATGACTCTCAGGCTCTTAGGGATAAGAAGTTTATTCTATATTTAGTTATAATTTAAATGAGAATGTAATTGAGCAAAGGAGTTGGTGATGGACAGGGAGGCCTGGCATGCTGCGATTCATGGGGTCGCAAAGAGTCGGACACGACCGAGCGACTGAACTGAACTGAACTGAACAGAACAGTATACTGCACATTTTGATAAATAATTGTTAAACATAAAAGTCCATTTTGTTGGGGTAGTTTTTTGGTACATGGATCGGCAGAATACTGGTTACCCATCAATGGCCACTCTTAATCCAGAACCTATGTGTATGCTAGGTTACATGGTGAAGGGGAGTTAAGATTTCAGAAGGAATTAAATTTGTAATTGCCTGATTTTGAGATGATCCTGAATTATCCAGGTGGGTCGTGTATTCACAACGATCATTATAAGTGGAAGAAGGGGGCAGAAGAGAGAGAAACCAGAGAGATGGCAGCCTCAGGACTCTACTGATAATGCTGGCTTTGCAGATAAATTGTTGGGCCACGAGTCAAAGCACATGAACAGTCCTTAGAAGCTGAAATAGGCAAGGAAACCCATTCTTCCCTTAGAGCTACCAGAAGGAACTCAGTTCTGATGACACCTAGATTTCAACACTGTGAGACCTGTTTTGGACTTCAGCACGGGATGATAAAGGGGCTATCCACGTGGCGCTAGTGGTAAAGATCCCGGCTTCCCTGGTGACTCAGATGGTAAAGAGGGAGACCTGGGTTCGATCCCTGGGTTGGGAAGCTCCCCTGGAGAAGGGAAAGGCTACCCACTCCAGTACTGTCTGAAGAATCACATGGACAGAGGAGCCTGGTGGGCTACAGTCTCTGGGGTCCCAAAGACCCAGACAGGGCTGAATCGACTTAGCACACATATACTGTAGATGATGTAGATGATATAGATGACAAGATGATCAATCTGCCCTGTTTTAAGCCACTAAATTTATGTAAACTTGTTGCAGCAGCAATAGGAAGTGAATCTGATAGTTGAAGATATTGCCGAAATGAGATTGGGTGCAGCATCAGTTTCATTTCTATTTCTCTTAGTAGGAACTAGAGAACTTGAAAGAAAACTTCAACTGTAAACTAGTATGAGGCGTGACTATAGTTGGAATAAAAACTTTATAGTATGATTTTGTGAAATTCTGTAACTGCTTCTATTTGCAAGAAATAATGTAAAACTTCATTTGTGAGTTTTGTCAGAAACACGTTGAAAAAAATGTATTTTCAGAAAAAATTCAGTTACATTAAAAAAAAATCACAGCACTTGCAGTTTTCACTATTTGAATGTTTTTCTTTCCAGCTACTGGAATATCCTAGGGTACAACTATTGAGAGCAGCTGGAAAGAATTGCTTATACTTAAAAATAAGGAGAAAAAGCCTTTTTTTTTTCTTTGCATTCAATATTTCTTACAAAAGCTCTGTTTTGCTCTCCTGAGAACTCTTCTTCAAGACAATGTATGGTTTGACAATGGTCTGGAGTATTAGAGGCAACAGAGATAAGAAGTGTTTCAGTCTCACTGTGCCTTTCCACTCCAGGTCTAAATTCAGTGTTCCAACAGGGCTCAAAATCCTTACTTTCTTACAAGGAAACACTTAACAGAAGTGTGTACAATGCAGGAAAGCCAGGGAGCCCTATGGGACGTGTGTGTGTGTGTGTGTGTGTGTGTGTGTGTGTGTGTGTGTGTTCCTCTCCAATCTTTAGAGAAGTCTCTTGCATTTGATACATGGGGTTTTTTGCCTGGATAACCACTCACACGAGCAGCTGCCATCGGCAGCTCCTCAGGGAAGGGAGGCACTCTGAGAACACTCACAGTGGGGGTGGATGCGCCAGCTGGAAGAGGATGGGGGTGGGTCCCCTTGGCGTCTATGTCCATTTCTTTTGTAAACTGAAGATAGTTGATTAGATGCTTGTCTGTATGTGTTTTAGTATATGTGCTGCCAAAGCGAGCACGTCTGTATGTGTATTAACACAAAACTGAATGTTCCTTGCCATATGCCCTGACCCTCCCTCCTCAATAGATTCTAACAGCAAATCCTCTCATCTTTCTCCTTCACCACCTCCACCCATACTGTCACTTGCCATTGCTTCCACCAAAGCCACGCTAATCGGGCTCCCGCCACAATTGCCTGGACCGATGAATCACTCTCCAGTCCTCTACTCTGATTCATTTCCTTTTAAAACAGCACCTGTGTCTGAGGTTATATTACATGCATACTGGTTCATGGTTTGTTTCTTTAGTGGGACATAAGCTTCCGATTCCTGGGTTGGGAAGATCCGCTGGAGGAGGGCACGGCAACCCATTCCAGAATCCTTGCCTGGAGAATCCCATCCACTGGGAGCCTGGCAGGCTACAGACCACAGGGGCACAGAGTCAGACCCGACTCAGGCGACTTAGCACGCATGCATTCAGGCTTCGTGGGAGCTGCTGATTGTGTTTCTAGTGTCTCTAGTAACGCCAGCACAAAGTATGCAGGTAGTCAACAGGAAAGAGAGCTAAAGTGACTGAATCGTAACTGTTGATTTCACTGATAGATTTGGCTTTAGTCCTAGTATCTTAATTTGTGTGCCCTTAACTGAGCTAATTGATATGTTGTTTTTTCATTTTCCCCTCCTGTAAGTTTGGAAATCTGTACACCTTACCTTTAATCTTCTAATACTTACCCATTAGTATTTAACATTGCTTAAAATGAATAATCATCTAGAAATAATCTAGAATGAATAAACTTTTTCTGCAATTATCTTTATCCTCAGGCCTCCTCGCTCCCACCAAAAGTGAAAGAACCTTTTTGCCCTTTTTATTTCTCCTATTTGCAATCTCCCCTGCCTCCATGGAATTCAACACTGTATGGACATTTTATTTAAAACTTTTACTTATTTAATATTGTTTTTTTCTTCTTCTTCTTCTTTTCTTTTTCTTGCCTTGTTGCAAGGCATGTGGGATCTTAGTTCCCCAACCAGGGATCAAATCCTTACGGAGTCCTAATCACTGGACTGCCAGAGAATTCCCAGTTATTTAATGCTTTTTAAAGTAACAGTACATTTTACTTCTGTGTTTGATTTGTTTTTTTATAAATATCACCTATTTCTCCTGGAGCCTCCCTCTCCCCACACCCCTAATTTTCATAACAATTCTTCCCAAAAAGGTCACTGGGTAGCAAACTTTGAGATCTTCTACCTGTAAATGTCTTTATGCTAAAGAAGGTGTCAGCACCCACTTTTTTCTAATGGTCCAAATAAGTGTTTTAAGTTTACATAAGTTTCCAGTTAAAACTACTCAATGTTTCCACTTAATGCAAAAGCAGGCCCTGACTGTTTTTGTATATAAACAGTCTTTATATGCTTTGTCCTTATATGTCTATGTATATAAAGACAACGCATAACTGAACAGGTATGCCCATGTCCCAATAAAATTTTATTAATGAAAACAGGTGGCTGGTCCATTGGCCATCGTCTGCTGACCTCAGTTTTAAAGGATAGAATCTGGATACAGAATTTTAGGTTCCAAGTTATTTTCCTTTACAAACTGGAGAGAACCGCTCCAATGTCTCCCGGTGCCGCTGCTGCCGTCGTGAAGCCCGAGGTCAACCAGATTCTTTTTCCCTTGTATATGGCTAGCGTCTGCCTCTGCAGACGGCCTTAGGGTTCTGTTTTCATTTTAATGGTTTCCTCATGGATTTGCAACTGCCACCTTGCTCCCCCAAATTGTCTATCGAACGCAACTTTTTCACAAAGCAGAGGTGTTTATTAAACTTATGCAGGGACCAGTGGTTAAGATGCCATGCTTCCAAAGCAGGGGGCGTGGGTTTGATCTCTGGCTGGGGAGCTGGTGAGTGGTGTGGCCACAAAAACAAAACAAATTGAAAACAAACAAACAAAAACCCTACAGCAGTAAGAGATCATCACTCTGAGAAGATTTGAGCAATGTCTCAGAAGGAGAAAATTTGAGCGAGTTATTTACAGGATTTGTTGGGGGCGGGTGGAGGGGGAGTCAGGGCTCATGTGATTTAGGAATTTAGGACAGGTCTTTCAAGGCCAGGGAACTGATTGGGATGGGTGGAGCTCCTAACTAGTTGCTTAGGTTTAGTGGACACACTAAAGCGAAAAGCCAAAATTGATGTGTAAACTGTTTGATAAATGAGCTGTTTGCTCAGGTGTAGACACAGTTGTCCAGAGAGGAAGATTGTTTGCCCAGTTGTACAAACCATTTGCCCAGACAATTTGGTTTTCAGGAACTTCCTGAGGTAAGCAACAATTATCTGATGATTTACTGTCTTATCTTTCTGGGCGAGGATTTCCTGGAAAAAATAAATCATGTTGGAACAGGTGGTCTTAATTCTTGGTCCCAGTAGTTAAGCTACGTGGGTACAATGAATCTTTCTCTCTTCTTAGTTGTGTCTGATTAATTAAAAATTTATCCTGCTGGGTAGTGAGTTTTTTTTTTTTTTTCAGAGACCCTATGTGTTACTTTAGTTCTTTAAACTTCTAATTAATTATTTCTTTAAATTTTATTTTCTCTTCTTGTTGTTCTCTGGGCTCTTGTAATCCCTATTATACAGATGCTGGAACGAGATTTATTCCATTATTAAACCTCTTAATTTTGTCTTTTGAGCAAATTCTGTGGCTCCATTTCCCAAATGATTTGCTCCTCAGTGGTGCCTGTTCTGTTTTTCCCTTTTTACCCATCATATAAAGTTTTCAACTCAATAACTATAATTTTAATGCCTCGTAGCTTTTATTGGTCCTGTCTCTTCATTCACCCACATTGTTTCCCTAAAGCTTTGATATAGTTGTCTTAAAAAAAAAAATCCTTCTGTGATCGCACTATTTAATCTGCTTCTTTAGTTTTCCTTCTTTCCTTCACATCCTACTGTGGGCTCTCCCCAGATATTTGATTCTTAATTATGTTCCCTAATATTAAGATTCCTTGTTATAGCATCTGTAACAAATGATGCTTCCTTGGTGGTTCAGATGGTAAAGAATCTGCCTGCAATGTGGGAGACCCGGGTTTGATCCCTGGATCGGGAAGATCCCCCTGGAGAAGGAAATGGCAACCCACTCCAGTATTCTTGCCTGGAGAATCCCATGGACAGAGGAGCCTGGCGGGCTACAGTCCCTGGGGTCACAAAGAGTTGGACATGACCGAGTGACTAACACAGACACAGGACAAATTAGCAGACTGGCCAAGCAGGCGTGGGGACTGCCGCTGAGGCTTGTACTCCCTGTTGGGGCGAGCGTGGCAGGGGCTTCTGTGATGCGTCAGGATAAGGTGGTCTTTAAGGCACCGCAGGACACTGCACATTTCTCACTCCCAGAGTTCCTGTGCCCACTGCCTTGTGGGAAGTGAGGACCACACCACGGCTGCCGGCTCCCACACCCAGGGAGGAGGCCGGGTGCTCGGACACACAGCCGGCTCATCCCACCTTTCTGGTTCTGAGCTGCCCCCTCCTCCTTCTGGATTCCACCCCGTCTCAGTCTGGGGGACCCTCAGGCTTTTTAGCAGAACCCTTCCACCTTCGTCCTGGGCTGTACTTTTTCCTCTTCAATCTACTCTTGCCTAAACTTTCTAACTTGAAGAAATTCTTCATGGTTTCTGGTTGATCCAGAGCTTCCTTTTTATCTCATCCCTGTGTATTTATTTGTTTACTTTTCAAGGTCTAATTTCCATGAATTTCACTTTGGAGGTCTTGGCAATCTGCCGTAAAACAGGTTCCTTCTACCAAATTAAACTTCAAGCCACCACCCTATCAGGTTGGCAAAAAAAACGTCAGTCATGTTGGGGTACTTTCATTATATAGCAATATGTATATTGTCCTGGGGGGTCTCGTGTACAGAGATAGGTGTCCTGGGAGCCGACCTTTGGTCGGTCCTGGCCCCCTGAGAAGCCCATTCTTCCTTCTGCTTCTTCATATGGCTGTGTACAGAGGTCTCATCAAGGCTTGCTCTGCGCCTGGGGTCCCATCTCTCCATGCACGGCATCGGCCTCCCCTATCGAGGTCTGACCCCTTCCGTGGCCATTAGGGGATGTTTGCTGCTGGGCTGTAGGTTCTCACCTCTGCCCCTGCTCTAGTTTTCTAGTTTGGGGACCCTTAACTTTTTCCCATTCCTTCTACAAAACCACCTCCCCCACCCCAGACACTCTTTTTCCTTCCTTTCCATCCTTGGCATCTAATCTGCAAAAGGGTGATAGGGTCCTAGAAAAGTCTACTTCTATGAAAGGAGACACAGAGGCTTCCCTGGAGTGGGCAAGGGAAAATCCAGAGAATGAAATTTGTTGCTGCTGTTCAGTCCCTAAGTTGTATCTGACTCTTTTTCGACCCCATGTACACCAGGCTCCTCTGTTCTCCACTGTCTCCTGCTCAAACTCTTGTCCATTGAGTCAGTGATGCCATCCAACCATCTCATCCTGTGCCATCCCCTTCTCCTCCTGCCTTCAATCTTTCTCAGCATCAGGGTCTTTCCCCACGAGTCAGCTCTTTGCATCAGGTGACCTAAGTATTGGAGCTTCAGCTTTAGCATCAGTCCTTCCAATGAATATTCAGGGTTGATTTCCTTTAGGGTTGACTGGTTTTATCTCTTTGCAGTCCAAAGGACTCTCAAGAGTCTCTTCCAGTGCCACAGTTCAAAAGCATCAGTTCCTTAGTGCTCAGCCTTCTTTATGGTCCAACTTTCACATCTGTACATGACTACTGGAGAAACCTCAGCTTTGACGATATGGACCTTTGTCAGCAAGGTGATGTCTGTGCTTTTTAATATGCTGTCTAAGTTTGTCATAGCTTTCCTTCCAAGGAGCAAGCATAGACAGTATGAAGAGAGAATGGTTGCAATCTTATCTGTTTCCGTTACTATTGCCTTGTAACAAACCACAACACTCAGTGGTATGAAACAACCTTTGTATAGTGTTCACAAGTTCTGAGGGTCAGGAATTTGGGCAGGAAAACAGGGATGGCCTGTCTTTGCTCCGTGATGTCTAGATGCTCAGCTGAGAAGATTGGAGGCTGTAGAAAAGGTAACCTACGCCCAGGGAGCTGTTGTTTAACGGATAGAGAATTTCAGTTTTGTAGGATGGAAAAGTTCTGGAAATTGGTTGCATAACTGTATAAATATATTTTAATGAACACACACACACACACACACACACACACACACAGTGTATGTGTGCTTAGTTGCTCAGTCATGTCTGATTCTTTGCAAACCTATGGACTGTAGCCCAGCAGGCTCCTCTTTCCTTGAGATTCTCCAGGCGAGAATACTGGAGCAGATTGCAACTTCCTCCTCAGGGGATCTTCCCAGTCCAGAAATCGAACCCGTGTCTCTTTGCATCTCCTACATTGGCAGGAGATTCTTTACCACCATGCCACTTGGGAAGCTCTCTCTCTCACACACACACAATTAAATTAAAAAAATTTTAAATGTACTTCATTTCAAAACAAAAGGAGAGTGCTCCACGGTTGTTACATCATGTTTAGAAACTCTAGGTATTATGTTTGTTTTGTTTCTAGATTTACAGCACACAAAGCCCCTGAAAATTCTCAAGAAAAAACTCCAAATTTCTTCCCGGTAAAACCATTTTCCAAATGAACTGAGCATGGAGAACACAGTTTTAGATGGAAGTGAAGCTATGATCTCAAGGGTCTGCTGCATTTCTACATCCCACGATTCTTTCCTGAGTCTGAAGGGTCCACCCCACACACTATTCTTTCTCACATTTATTTGCCACTTTTTCCTGAACTCAGAGACTCTCTCTGCCTCAGATGTGTCTGCACAGTGACAGATGGGAAAGACTCTTCTTCAGTGACCAGATCTGTCTTGACAGCCGTGGGAGCCCCAAGTCAGCTGGCTCTATTTCCTTGGGGGAAATATTCCAAGTATCAAGTTGGGGGGTGGTTCCCCAAAATATCTGAGGGTTGCTTGAATACATTTTGTGTATGAATGGTTTTCAGTTGCTTTCTTTAATAATACGAATGTGGATCAAAACCCAGGGAAACATATTCCAAAGAACCATTCAAATTCCCTGTGAAATTTTAGTGTGTTTATGGTATTTTGTTGGAATACTCTATGGACTAGAGAAGTTTTACAAGGGAGATTTTTTTTTCTTTGTAATGAGATTTACTATACCAGGAATCTGACTTGTGATACTCTGATACAGACCTTGTACAGCCTGTACATAAAAGTTAGTCTTCCTAGATGTCCTTTAAAAGGTAATTATCTCGTAATCAGTTAGAATCACGTGGCGCTAGTGGTAAAGAACCGGCCTGTCAATGCTGGAGACGTAAGAGATGCATGTTCGATCCCTGGGTCAGAAGATCCCCTGGAGGAGGGTATGGCAACCCACTCCAGTGTTCTTGCCTGGAGAATCCCACGGGCAGAGGAGCCTAGCAGGCTACAGGCCATAGGGTTGCACGGAGTCAAACACGACAGAACCAACTTAGCATCATGCATCATGAAATCATCTGTATTAAGAAGTTCATTGCTTCCTACCTATTTTACCACCTAATGCTTGTGATTATTGACATCTATAGGGTTCATATTATGCAATACTAGTATTTGATCCTATCTTCTGTGTTTCTCTTCCCGTATCCATGTTGAGTGTCACGTTCATAGCTAATAATCTGCCATGGAACTTGACAACTGCTACAAGTTAGGGCTTGATTTATTGGTCTAACGACTGTCTAGACTTGAGATGGGGAAAATATTAATAATGCAGAGTAAAACTTAAAATTGTCACACCCACAGCCATCACATTGTGAATAGCACAAAAATTTGAGGAAATACTCTTCCAGCACTTGAAAATTATCTGATTCAGCAACGAAGTTGATCGTGTTGATAATCAGGTGACCCTTCAAGATATATCTTCATTGTTTCACCTGACTCACGTAGACAAAAATATCAACCAATATTCTTTTCAAAACTACATCATGTTTTAGCTGCAAGCATGGATTGACTAGCGATGTGAGAATTTAGAAAAAGATCAAGGAAAGAGTTCTGAGAATCAGTTGAGTAAATGGAATTCACAGTGAAGAATACTGTATACTTTACCATTTGTAAATTGTGTGTTACACATCTTTTTCTTTTTGGCCATCTTATGTCACATTTTTACTTCCTGCTACCATTGACTTTTGTGAGTAGATCTATTAAAAAACTTTTTTTTTTATTGGAGGACCATCACTCCACAACACTGTGCTGGTCTCTGCCATCCATCAGCATGAATCAGCCACAGGTAAGCATAGGTCCCCTCCCTCCTGAACCTCCCTCCCATGTCCCACCCCATCCCAGCCCCCTAGGTTGTCACAGAGCCCTGGGTTAAGCTTCCTGTGTCGCACAGAAATCCCAGTGGCGATCTGTTTTACACATGGCATTGTATACGTTTCCATGCTCTCTCAGTTCGACCCACCCTCTCCTTCCCCCACTGTGTCCACAAGTCTGTTCCCTATGTCTGCATCTCCACTGCTGCCCTGCAAATAAGCTCATCAGTACCATCTCTTAAAACAAATACATTTTAGAGAGACAGTAAACTTTAGTGTATATATATATTTGCATGTTTTTTGGAGAGTGGTTGGACATTCACCAACACACAACTAGTGGAGTGGGATCAAAGGAGAGGTAAAGTAAGAACACAAGAACCAGGTGACTGCCAGACAGCCCAGCCCGAATCAGTTTGTAGGAGTGTTGTAGAACCCTTGTTCTTAGAAGCCCACACATGAAACCAGACTTTGAATCTAGCTCTGTGAGCAACTGTCCAGCCTGGATCAGAGAAGTTGATCTTACCCTGCTGATTTCTGAACACACCTGAATAGCCCCTCACTGGAAGAGCTACGGAAACTAAGAGTCAGATAATTCTGATAGAACATGTGATTTGGTTCATGGAACCGTCCATGGCCCCCATCGGTTAGAGCTGGTGACATGCCACAAGAGGTCTTTCTGACACTGAGAGTGTGGCGTGTCTTGCTGGCCGGGGTCCAGCGTATAGTGGGCTCCCCCCCTCCCAGAGCAGCTAGCCTGTGGGGATCAGAAAGTAAAGCAAAGCACAAAACAAAAGCACATTGAGATATCAAAAGATGTTCTGGGATTTCCTGGGTCAAATTCTTCTTTATGAGCCAAGGTCTTCATTGACATGTTTTATCCGTGTAATTATTTCTTTTTCCTTCCCCTTAAAGAAAGAAAAGATGGAATGAACAAACTGTGATCACTAGGTTCCATATGCCCTTCCTTGAAAAATAGCTATCTTGGCAAAGGAAGAATGTGTAATATCTGCGAGATTCCTTAGATGGATTTCTTCTTTGCTCAACAGTTTTGGTGACTGATGGTGAATGGAGCCATAGGAGAAGGGCTGTCCATTAGACCTTGTCAGGTGAGGTCAGAGAGGGTTGACTGGTTTTACCTGGGCTCAGGTTACCGCCACGGGGGACACAAAGAGGTCAGACAACTTCTTAATGTGAAAGTGAAAAGTGAAGTCACTCGGTAGTGCCTGACTCTTTGCAACCCCATGGACGGTAGCCTACCAGGCTCCTCTGTCCATGGGATTTTCCAGTCAAGAGTACTGGAGTGGATTGCCACTTCCTTCTCCATCCTTATGTGAAGCAGCTCCATAGACTCCTAGGAGAGGCCTGTTACTTGTTTGCCAAAGCGCCCAGGCCTACTTGGATGTTTGCAAAAAAAAAAAAAAAAAAAGAAAGAAACATATCTCACCAGCAGAGGGCTGAAACCAGTGTGGATAACTTGTGAATGTTGCTATCATTAAAAAAAAATATAATAATTGGGGCTTCCCTCATACTCAGTCGGTAAAGAATCTGCCTGCAATGCGGGAAATCCAGGTTTGATTCCTGGGTCAGGAAGATCCCCTGGAGGAGGGCAGGGCAACCCACACTCCAGTATTCTTGCCTGGAGAATCCCATGGACAGAGGAGCCTGGCGGGCTACAGTCCATGGGGTTGCAAGAGTCGGACAAAAGTTAGCAACTAAACAAACAAACCAACATCATTGAGTATTTTTAACTTTTTGGTGTATTGAAACTTTCATCTCATAACCTTTTGCTCTTCATCCTATTATTTAATTAAAAAATCCTCTGTTTTTATTACAATTACCATGAATAAAGCATATTAATTGAATTTAGTCCTTCTTTATTAATGTAATATTTATTTCATATGTACTTAAGAAATTAAATATACTCCTTTACAACTGACATTAAAAACTCCTAGTTCAAAAAATAATTTTGGCTTATAGTATCAGTACTAAGAGGATTCTCATCAGTGAAATGTATAAAATTGAAGGAGATGTGTCCTTTGAGACAATGTGAGTATACTTAAACCTGATCAAATGAAACATTTTGAGGTTAGAAATCTAGTAATAACCTTTCTCTCTTTTTTTCTAACTGGATCTTCACCCCTCAAAAATAAAAATTAAACCACACATATGACATCAAAACTTGTGGTGGTTACAACCCAATTTTAAAAATATTAGGCAAAGGATTTAAGTGGACATTTGTTATTTATTGTGGGCTGAGTTGTATCCCCACATATTAATCTTTCCCATGAATATGCTGACGTGCTAACTCCCAGGACCTCAGACTGTGACAGTATTTGGGTTTTTAAAGAGGTGATTAAGGTTAAATGAGGTCATAGGGTGCACCCTAAAGCAATAGACTCGTGTCCTTGTAAGAAGACACAGGACACAGGCCAGCACAGAAGAACGACCACATGCGGAGGGTTGTCTACAAGCCACAGGGAGAGATGCCAGGAAAAGCAAACCTGCTGATACCTTGACCTTGGACTTCTAGCCTTCAGAACTGCGACAGAATAAAGTCCTATTGTTTGAGCCACCCTGTCTGTGGCACTAGGTTATGGTTACACCTGTCCTAGCAAACTAATACCACATTCTCCAAAAAAGCTATACAGATGGCCAATAAGTGCAAAAAAGATGGTCGACATCACCAGTCATTAGAGAAATGCAAATCAAAACCACAAGAAATCACTTTATACCTACTGGGATAGCTATAATTAAAATAAGTAAAAAAAAAAAAAGAAGTGTATGGGAACCCTCATACATAGCTGGTGGGAATGCAAAATGGTAGAGCTGCTGTGGAGCAGAGATTGGTGGTTCCAGTGGTGGAGAATCTGCCTTGCAATGCAAGGGACACAGGTTTGATCCCCGGTCCAGGAAGATCCCACGTGCCACGGAGCAACTAAGCTGGCGCACCACAACTACTCAGCCAGTGCTCTAGAGCTCACAAGCCACAACCCGCGTGTGCCCTGAGCCTGTGCTCTGCAAGAAGAGAGGCTGCGACAGCGAGAAGCCCGAGCATCGCAGTGAAGAGCAGAGCTCGCTTGCCGCAACCAGAGATGGCCGCGCGCAGCAGTGGAGGCCCAATGCAGCCAGAAATAATGAATCACCTCTGTTTAAAAAAAAGAACAAGGCTAAATTAACGTGTGACCCAGCAATACCACTTTCAGGTATACATCCAAAAGGACTCATACATGATGCGAACAGATACTCGGAGGCCAGTGTTCATAGCAGCAATATTCATGAGAGCCAAAAGGTAGAAATAACTGAAGGATTCGTCAACAAGTGAACAAATAAACAAAATGTAATATATACATATTTGGAATATTATTCAATGATAAAAAAGGATGGATTAAAAAAAAGAAATATAATTGATTTACACTGTTGTGTTAGCAGACAGCAAAGTGATTCGGACACACACAGACACACATCTATCCTTTTTCAGATTCTTTTCCATGACAGGTTATTACAAGATCTTGAATATAGTTCCTGGTGCTATGGAGTAGGTCCTTGCGGTTTATCTATTATATATATAATATATAATATATACATATATATATATGTTACTCCCAAATTATTAATTTATTCCTCTCTCCCCCACCTTTCTCCTTTCATGACCATATGTTTTCAATCCCTGTGAGTCTGTTCTGTTTTGCAAATAAGTTCATTTGTATCATATTTTTTAGATTTCTCATATAAGTGATATCATATGACATTTGTCTGTCTGACTTACTTCACCTAGTGTGATAATCTCTACATCCATTTATGTTGCTACAAATGGCACTTATTAGGAATGAAATTTTATTGATATTTCATGCTATTAATACAGCATAGCCAAACCTTGAAGATGTTATGCTAAGTCAAATAAGCCAGACATGAAGGGACAAATAGTATATGACTCCACTCACATGAAACTTCTAGACTAGGCTAATTCATAGAGACAGAAAATAGATTTGAGGTTTCCAGGGGCTAGGGGGAAATGGGGAGAATGTGGAGTCATTGCTAAATAAGTAGAGACTTTATGCCTTCGGTAATGAAAAGTCCTGGAGGCAGAGGGTGGTGACAGTTAAACAATTTGAATGTACTTAATGACACAGAACTGTACCCTTGAAAATGGTTAAAACAGCAAATTTTATGTATATTTTACCACAATAAAAATTACTCTACCCCAAATGATTAAGATGGCAGATTTTGTTGTATGTACATACTACAAATTTTACAAGGAAATGGCAGCCCACTCCAGTTTTCTTGCCTGGAGAATCCCATGGACAAGGGAGCATGGCGAGCTATTGTCCATGAGGTCACAAAGAGTTGGACATAAGATTGAGTGACTGAGCACGCACTGGTAAAATATCATAAATCAAAAATGCATTCAATTACACACTTTAAATGAGAGAGTTGGTTCGGATGTGATTTGTGTCACAATAAAGCTATTGGGCAAGTGAAAGACAGTGAAGTCGCTTAGTCGTGTCCGACTCTTTGCGATCCCATGGACTGTAGTCTACCAGGTTTCTCTGTCTATGGGATTTTCCAGGCAAGAATACTGGAGTGGGTTACCATTTCCTTCTCCAGGAGATCTGCCTGACCCAGGGATTGAACCCAGGTCTCCTGCATTTCAGGCAGACACTTTACCCTCTGAGCTACCAGGGAAGCTACCCCTAAATCCATTTAGTGGTTGAGAAAAGAAAAGCAATAAACAGCAGACCAAATTGAGGAATTTTCCTGGAATTTTCCTCACTTTTTCTCTGAGATGCTCTAAGACCGGGAAGTGAGCTGATACCATTAAACAAGCTTTCCTCTGCTCTGGCCCTTCTTGTCCAAGTCTGAACAATTTTGAGATTAGAAGACTGCATGTCCAGGGCAGACTTTTCTTAGCTGATCCGAGAATGGCTCATCCACGTGTCTGATTCAGCCTCACACATGGCCAGGTGGCCCCTGCTTTATGTGGCCGCCACCCACTCTGCTGGACTCTGTAAATATGGACTGAATATCAGTAAGGAGCCCAGCTTCGGGCCCTTTGAGTCGGAGGCCTGAAGCTCTCCTACTGTTCGTATTTGCTGTCATGTATTACAATTCTGCACCGCCAGCACCACCCCTCACCGCGCTGCCGCCCCCTCCCTACCCCCCCTCCCTGGGGGAGGTAGGTGCTTTGGGGCCCTGACTGAAAGGTAGTTCTTCACGATCACAAAACCCAGTTGAGACCATCTCCTGTGATCCAGCCTGCGGCTACCAGCTGCACTCTGCTTTTATATTATGCGTGACTGACTGCTCCTGCGGTAGAAAAAAGATGCACAGTCCCATTAGCGCTTCCCAGCGTCAGGCTCAGCATTTCCAGGCTACTGCTGCTAATTCATGCTGATACAGGCCTGCTCACATGTTTATGTCCTGGTACGTGCGTCGTGAAGGTGGCTCAATGGTCCTCTCGCTGGGCGCTGACCAAGCCAATTTAGAGCTGGTTGGAAAGCTGCAAGAGAGGCTATGCCACGAACAGCCTTGGCAGGGCAATTTCATGTGATGAAACAGGAGAGCACCCGCGGAGGTGACTTTCTCTGCCAGGGTTCCTGCCGCATGCACACATGCGCCCAGGCTATTTTGTGGTCTTCCCTGCTCCTGCTGGATGGCTCAATGGCAAATAATCTGCCCGTGATGCAGGAGACACAGGAGTCATGGGTTCAATCCCTGGGTCGGGAAGATCTCCTGGAGGAGGAAATGGCAATCCACTCCAGTACTTTTGCCTGAAGAATCCCTTGGACAGGGAAGCCCAGCGGATTACATACAGTCCACGGGGTCACAAACTGAGCATGTCTGTACACATATCCCTCTTGCCACATCTGCAGTATTTGATAACCAGTGTGGGTCTGGTACCTGTATCCATTTGTCCCACGATCTGTGTGACAAGCTTCACTCGGAATCGCGCACATAACGGTAACAAGCAGTGATGTCTCTCGTCCTTTGTCTTTCCAGCCTCCCTTATCCCTCTTGCCACATCTGCAGCATTTGATAACCAGTGTGGGTCTGGTACCTGTATCCATTTGTCCCACGATCTGTGTGACAAGCTTCACTCGGAATCGCGCACATAACGGTAACAAGCAGTGATGTCTCTCGTCCTTTGTCTTTCCAGCCTCCCTTTGTTCTGGTCTTTACTCTGCCTTTCTTTCTGCTTAGAATGTGTTCTCTCGTCTCTGTCTAAACCTGCTCATTTTTCAAAGTTGGAGAGTAGAAATGAGGGGCCAGGGAGAGAGAGGAAGGAGGAAAGCCGGGAGGAAGGAGGCTTGTGGGAGTAGTCGCTGCTGTGGGCGACTGTGTGAAGTCCCGCTGGCCCTCCCGAGGAGCTGGAGCAAACTGTCCACCCAAGAACGGTCTTGGAGCAGAATCTCTTCTGTGGCCCTTGCCCTGAGATGCCCTGATGTGTGTGTGTGTGTGTGTGTGTGTGTGTGTGCACGCACGCATGTGTGCTCACGCTCAGTTGTGTCGACTCTTCTCGACCCCCTACACTGTATGTAGCCCAACAGGCTCCTCTGTCCATGGGATTTTGCAGGCAAGAATACTGGAGTGGGTTAGCATGCCCTCCTCCGGGGGATCTTCCCAGCCCAGGGATTGAACTTGCATATCCTGCATTGGCAGGTAGGTTCTTGACCACTAGCGCCACCTGGCAAGCCCCCATAAGGAGATAATTAAGGTTAAATGAGGACATAAAAGAAGAACCTGACGTGATCAGCCTGGCACCTGATAAGAAAAGAAAGGACTCTCCCGAGTTCACTCTCTGCCAAATGAGGACACAGGAGAAGGTGGTGATCTACACACTGGGGGAGGGCTCTCACCAGGGGCCTTGATCTTGGACTTCTCACAGAACCATGGGAAGTAAATGCCTGTTGTTTAAGCCCCTGTACCTGTGGTGCTTTGTTACAGCCGCTGGAGCAGACCAAGACACCACTGTTCTCTTGCAGGTCATCATGAAGGGCTGGGTGCCAGGGATCTGAATGGCTGAAGTTCCCCAGGAAAGTCGTGAACCTGCCTTGTAAGCACAGACAGTTCAGCCCTCTCATTTGGCAGTTGAGAAAACTGATGTCACTTAGTTCAAGCTCTTGCATCATGACCGCCTCCTGTGGTCCTGCCCTCAATCCATTTGCCATACCCTGAGCACACAGATGTTTAAAAACCTAAACACTCCCTTAGTTAAATTCCAACAAGGGCCTGCCATTACACCTAGGGGGAAATCTAAAGCTTAACAGTTTTTTCAATTTATTTTTTAACTTTTCATTTTGAAATAATTTCAGACTTTAGAAAATTATTACAAAAATAGTACAAATAATTCCTATAAGCTCCCCTTCCAGCTCCCCTAAATGTTAACATCTTACAAAACCATGGTCCAGTTATCAAAACCAGAAAGTTAACATCAGTGCAGTAGGATTCTCAAATATGTAGACCTTAGTTAATTGCCAGCAATTGTCCCATCAACTTCATTTTTGGGGTCTAGGACCACACATTCAGTCACCTTGTCTCAATACTTTTCTTTCATCTGGAAATGATCCTCAATTTATGTCTTTTGTGACCTTGACTTTTTTGGAAATTATGAGTGGATTGTCTTGTAGAATGCTCTTCATTTTGAGTTTTTCTGATGTTTCTTCGTAACTAATGCTGATTATGCAGGTTTTGGCAAGAATACCAAAGAATTGACGTTATGTCCTTCTCAGTGCATCCTACCAGGAGGCGTGGAATGACTCTTTATGCCACTGCTGGTGCTAACCTTTATTATTTGGTTAAATGGTACCTGTCTGTGAAGCTACTATTTTCAAAATACACAAATGGTACCAAGATAAAGGTACGCATCGCATAACGGACCTTATGCCGTCTGGCCTCTCCACCTCCATCTGTCTCCTTTCATGCTTCCTTACAGCTCCTCAGATTCTCCAGTCTCCTTCCTACCCCACAGCCTTTGCTCACGCTGTGCCCTCTGTTGGGACTTCCTGCCCTCTTTGGTTGGCTGGCTCCTAATTTAGGCCTCAGTCTTTGTGTGCCCCACAGTCTAAATAAAGTCCTTATACAAATCTTTCTCAAAGTGTCCTGCACTTTTTCATCACATTTATCCACATTAAAAAAAATGTTTTACTACATCTAAAAGTTTTGTTTTATTGAAGTATAGCTGAAATACAATGTTGTGTTTGTTTCAGATGCACAGCACAGTAATTCAGTTTTTTAAAAAATATATATATGTTCTTTTTAAGATTCTTTTTATGCTGTTACAAAATATTGATTATAGCTCCCTGTGCTATACAGTAGGTCCTTGTTGTTTATTTTATGTATAGTAGTGTGTATATGTTAATCTCAAACTCCTAGTTTATCCCTCCCTCTCTCTTTTCCCTTTGGAAACCATAAATTTGTTTTCTATGTCTGTGAGTCTATTTCTGTTTTGCAAACAAGTTCATTTGCATCTTAAAAAAATTTTTTTTATTCCACATACAAGTGATATGATATACTTATCTGTCTCTGTCTCCTTTCTTTCACTGCTCCTTTATTCTGGCTCCTGGTGCCCACAAGCTTTGGTTTGTGCCCTCCAAGAGTCTGTTTCCCCAGTCCTGTGGAAATTCTGTAATCAAGTCCCACTGGCCTCCATAGTCAAATTCCGTGGGATTCTTGCTGCTCAAGAATGAATGCTTTTGAACTATGATGTTGTAGAAGACTCTTAAGAGTCCCTTGGACAGCAAGGAGGTCAAACCAGTCAATCTCGAAGGAAATCAGTCCTGAATATTCATTGGAAGGACTGATGCTGAAGCTGAAGCTCCAGTACTTTGGCTGCCTGATGCGAAGACCTGACTCACTGGGAAAGACCCTGATGCTGGGAAAGATTAAGGCAGGAGGAGAAGGGGATGACAGAAGATGAGAGAGTTGGATGGCATCACCAACTCAATGGACATGAGTTTGAGTAAGCTCTGGAAGTTAGTGATGGACTGGGAAGCCTGGTGTGCTGAAGTCCATGGGGTTGCAGAGTCTGACACGACTGAGCGATTGAACTGAGCTTTCTCTGTCTGGCTATCCATATTTAAATTCCATATTCATTTATATAAAGTCTTTTCCCCCAGCTACATCCCAGGCTGCATGAGGGGAGGCATTTGGTCTCTCTTATTTGCTATTTGCAGCCTATAAATTTAAGACCCTTTCTGAACTTCAGTGAACAGACTGTATGTGAGGACCAGGAGTTTGGATTAATCTCCTAATTTTTACAGTGGTTATGAATTAACCTGTGTACTTTATTAGATCTGCTGCTACTGCTGCTAAGTCGCCTCAGTCATGTCCAACTCTGTGCAAACCCAGAGATGGCAGCCCACCAGGGCCCCCCGTCCCTGGGATTCTCCAGGCAAGAACACTGGAGTGGGTTGCTATTTCCTTCTCCAGTGCATGAAAGTGAAAAGTGAAAGTGAAGTCGCTCAGTATGCTTGTTTTTCTTAACAAAGTGCTGCCAGGGACTGGGTGGGCTGGGGTGGGAGCCAAGGGGTGCAATATCCTCATAGGTCACCATCAGTGACTTGATCAGATTGACTAGGTATAGGTAACAAAGCTTCCCTTGGTGCTCAGACAGTAAAGAATCTGCCTGCCAGCACAGTAGACCTGGGTTCAATCTCTAGGTTCGGAAGATCCTCAGGAGGAAGGCATGACAACCTACTCCAGGACTTTTGTCTGGAGAATCCCATGGACAGAGGAGCCTGACATGCTGTAGTCCATGGGGTTGCACAGAGTCAGACATGACTGGAGGGACTGAGCAGCAGATAACAAAGCTGCTGGCATTTCAGAATGATGAAAGCAAGAAAGTCACCTAAATGTGAACGACGATTCCCGTCTACCTGCACAAAGAATATTTGAAAATTATCTTATTTAACACAAATAACATCCTGCCCCTGCTTACCTCCAGAGTACACCGCCACCCCCCCGCCCCCGCACCCCTGCCTGCGCACACACACAGACACACACTCACACACAGCTGCCCAAAGACAGCCATCATGGTGGTTTGATTTCAGATCAATGTGTTCCTCACTCCCTGCCTCAGGCTCTTTGCTTTGAACAGAGATTTAGAAAACTCCTTTTTTTTTTTTTTTAAATAAAAGGCAATTGTCGCCACTCACCTGTCTCTTATACACATCTCAGCTGCCCAAAGACAGCCATCATGGTGGTTTGATTTCAGATCAATGTGTTCCTCACTCCCTGCCTCAGGCTCTTTGCTTTGAACAGAGATTTAGAAAACTCCTTTTTTTTTTTTTTTAAATAAAAGGCAAATCCTTTCTTCTGCTACTTTTTCAACTACACATCAACCATTCCTACTGGGTTTTGATGCAAAGGAGCAAGTCTGCGGTCCCCCACATGAGCTTCCAGGCGGCTCCCCAGCTGAAGCTTTGGCAAAAATAAATGACACCTACCATATTTTCTTTCTGGCCTTTGGCCCCCATAGTCTGGTCGCATCACCCTCCTCCTCTTTACAAACTGCCTGGAGGTCTAGAAAGGTCTTCTCAGCCTGCACCCCTCTCCGTTCTCCCCCTCCCACCCATCACCTGGGAACCTCCTGGAGCAACACCCCACCTTCCGGGGTGCAGGGTGGGGAGTGTGGGGCTTCAGGGAAAGACTCCGATGACCTTCTGAGCACACTCAGTCCATCTGACTTCTTCCAAAGCTTCCTCTGAAGGCTGCGAGGAGCTTGGACAGCCTCCAAGAGAGCGGACAGAGGTAGTGGACTGAGGTCAGAGAAACATCTTTTCTCATTTTCCTCCGCAGTGCTTGCTGTCAGCGCTGCGTCCTTTGCCTGCTCGCTGGGTGCACATCTCTTTGCTGCCTTTGCTGAGGCTCTCAAGCCGTAGTGGTCGCAGAACCTTTCACCAGGTGGCATGGGGGCCATGACATCTGTGTCCACCGTAAGGGGGTTGCCGGGCAGTCAGGCTGATGCTGCAGCTGGAGCTGTTCACAAGGCCAGTGGGAGCCATGTAAGGGGACAGCACATGTGTCTCTTTGCCCTGGAGACCCCCGGGGATCCCCAAAGGCAGTGGGGCTTCTTTACTTAGCAGGATGACATGCCCTGAAGCCCGAGTATCTGCAGAACCTCCTCCAAGAAGACCCTGCCCCAGGCAGAACTGTCCCCACGCCGCCCATGATGGAGGAGGAAGGGGCTGGCAAATGGCAGGTCCCTGAAGTTAGCGGCCTATGGAACAGGCATACAAACTCTTGTAACATCTGTGACAGCTGCTGGCTGCTCTCCAGTACTGCCTGGTCCTGGCAGCAGCTGAGATGACTGGTATGTGGAGAGAGGATGCCCTTTGCATTGCAATGGACTCAAATCTTTAGTGAGGTCACATGTTGCTGATTGGATGGCATGGACGTGAGCAACATGGAATAGAGAGTTAAGGACCTTGTCCACATTATTCAACTCACAGAAGACACCTTGGTCTAGTCAAAATGAAGTCACTCAGTCGTGCCCGACTCAAAGTGAAGTCACGACCCCGTGGACTGTAGCCTACCAGGCTCCTCCCTCCACAGGATTTTCCAGGCAAAAATACTGGAGTGGGTTACCATTTCCTTCTCCAGGGGATCTTCCTGATCCAGGGATTGAACCAGGGTCTCCTGCATTGTAGGCAGACACATTAACCTCTGAGCCACCAGGGAAGCCCAGTTGGTCTAGTCAGGGGGATATTAATTTCCATCCTGTGATACAGGATGTGCATGAAGGGGCTTCTACTGGGGGAGGCAGGGCCAGGTCTGGACTAGTGAGAAGGAACCAGCATCTCTCTGCGGTGTGCATATACAGCAGGTGGTCAAAGTATGTTGGTCAAAACATGGCTTCCTTGATGGGCTCAGCTGATGAAGAATCCTCCTGCAATGCAGGAGACCCCAGTTTGATTCCTGAATTGGGAAGATTTGCTGGAGAAAGGATAGGCTACCCACTCCAATATTCTTGGGCTTCCCTCGTGGCTCAGATGGCAAATAATCTGCCTGCATTGCGGGAGATCTGGGTTCAATCCTTGGTTTGGGAAGATCTCCTGGAGAAGGGAATGGCAACCCACTCCATTATTCTGGCCTGGAGAATTCCATGTACAGTCCATGGATTCACAAAGAGTTGGGCACGACTGAGAGACTTTCACTTTCAAAGTATGTTGGTGGAGGGGGAAAGCAGGGGCTAAAATTCAGAGCGAAGAGTGGCTTTTGTAATTTATCCACTCAGAGGGTGCCATTTTGTAGTTCTCACAAATGTGACACCATGCTAGCAGTGACTCATGGCTGCAGCCTTGGAGAGAATTAGGTCCTTGACCTACACTTCCTTCTGTAAACGGCAGTATGTAGGCAGATACAGGATGAGATTTATTACCTGTTGGGGGGAGCATAGACAAAGAGAAGGATGATACCCTTTGAGAAGGTAGCCTCTTGCCTTGGCCAAGGCTATAAGGCTTAATTAACACACCTAGAGAACCTGATGTGAAGAGCTGACTCTTTGGAAAGGGTCCTGATGTTGGGAAAGATTGAAGGCAAAACGGGAAGGGGGTGGCAGAGGATGAGATGGTTAGATAGCATCACCGACTCAGATAGCCCCTTCCTTCCCCCTCCATATGAATTTGAGCAAACTCCTGGAGATAGTGAAGGACAGGGAAGCCTGGTGTGCTGCAGTTCACGGGGTCACAAAGAGTCAGACACAACTTAGTCACCAAACACCAACAAAAGTCCTAGTCTACAGATGACAATAGGACTTCCCTGGTGGCTCAGACGGTAAAGCATCTTGCTTACAATGTGGGAGACCTGGGTTTGATCCCTGGGTCGGGAAGATCCTCTGGAGAAGGAAATGGCAACCCACTTCAGTACTCTTGCCCGGACAGTTATACTAGGTGCTTAGGTAACTCTTGAGAGTCCCTTAGACAGCGAGGAGATCCAAGCAGTCCACCCTAAAGGAGATCAGTCCTGAATATTCACTGGAAGGACTGATGTTGAAGCTGAAACTCCAATACTTTGGCCACCTGATGTGAACAGCTGACTCATTTGAGAAAAACCCTGATGCTGGGAAAGATTGAAGGCAGGAGGAGAAGAGGATGACAGAGGATGAGATGGTTGGATGGCATCACTGGCTCAATGGACACCAGTTTGAGTAAGCTCTGGGAGTTGGTGATGGACAGGGAGGCCTGGTGTGCTGTGGTCCATGGGGTTTCGAAGAGTTGGACACGACTGAGTGTCTGAACTGAACTGAACTAAAGTAGGTAACACGTATCAAATGCACACATGCACAAAGAGATAAATGAGTGCCCCAAACATTCTGGGCTCTTTTTCTTTGGATTATTCAACTTGCTATTGTCGCCACTCACTCTTTTCACCTCATCTCAACCCCAAAGTGAAGTTATAGTGTCAGTTCTTCCCATGCAGGAAATAAGTTCCTGTGGTAGGCATCCAGGTAGTCCAGAAGACAAGAGCTGTGGTTAACAAGAGGGCTGTTACAACAGTGGACCATATGATTTTCATTACTGGGGGCATGGAAATGTATGAAGAGAATGGAAAATGTAAAATTCCCACTTTTGGTTAGGGATGAAAATGTTAGACATTCAGTGTTGTCTGACTCTTTGCAACCCTATGGACTGTAGCCCACCAGGCTCCTCTGTCCATGGAATTCTCCAGGTAAGAATACTGGAGTGGGTTGCCATTCCCTTCTCTAGGGAATCTTTCCGACCCAGGGATGGAACCCAGATCTCCTGCATTGCAGGCAGATTCCTTACCTTCTGAGCCACCATTGGTTAGGGATATATATCCTGAAGTTTATGTAAATAAATACAGTTTTAAAAAAAGATAAATTGTGTGATTCAAGTGATGCTTCATGTCTTTCTGCAGCTTCCAAATGTTCTGTAATCGAATTGGAGGAGTTGCTGAGAACAGATGCGAACCCATATCCTACACAGGTCCTACAGTGAGAAAAATGACAGACTTCGCTCTACTTGCCCAAAAACCATTTAAATTTTAAATTGCCTTAATTATCGTATATTTTTAATGCAGTGTAGTGGAAGTTTACAGACAGATCCGATGGAAAACAATGGGTTTTGTAAAAGGTTTCAGGGCTTTGGTGTGGAATAAACAGTAGTCACACCTATCATAGGTGACTTATTAACAACAGGAATGTGTTTTGCATCACATTTGTTAACAGAAAAATGTTATTACCTATATGACTCACTATTATCTACATTCTAATCACCCTCTAGTGATGAGTTCAGAAGGGAAGCATTTTTCATTAGGCGATTTGCCATGGCAACTTGAGTTGGGTAAGGCCCTCTGCTGGTTCCATCACTGGGCCAGGAAACTGAACTATTGGTTTTTTTTTTTTTTTCATTATCATTGACCTCCCACTAGGATGTTCATCTTCTGATGAGCTCTTGGTGGCAAATGGCACTAGAAAACCCTACAAATTCTCATTTGGAAAGAAGAAAAAATGGTTTGTCTGTAGTCATTGGAAGTACAATTAAATATTGATAGACAACTCCAAGGCTGGAAAAAGCTGTAAAATCTTGTTTCATCCAACCGGAGACAGCTAAGTGGAATATGTCACTCTGGATCCTGCTGAGCTTGCATTAGCACGGCAATCCTTAATACCACATCTATGGATTTTGAAAAGAGTTCTGGGTTTTTAACCAGTTGGGAGGAATGACTGAAATCGTTGGTAAGAAAATCTAGCTTCGGTAAAGTAACTTTGTTGGCCGCTGTTAAAAAAAGAGGTTTTCAGGAATTACTGGGATTTGTATAACAATACATTTTATATACATTTTGGAGAAAAGACACAACTGCTGAAGAACAAATGAATATTGAAGCAGGTTTTACATGAGTCCAAGGGGTGGAGTGATTTTTTATTACTGTAATCACTCACTCCTCGTTTATTCAAATGACTGTCTACCGTGAATTGGGTTCTAGGGAGTATTAAAATAGGCATCTGTATCTCTTGATTGTAGAATATTTCATCTATTATCTGATATAAAATTTACATTAATCTTAAGATTTTTAATATAAGCAAGAAGAGAAGAAAATAACAGGAAAAAAGTAGGAGAAATATATGCATATATATGTATAAGGGCTTTATAAGGGCTTTCCTCGGAGAAGGCAATGGCACTCCACTCCAGTACTCTTGCCTGGAAACTCCCATGGATGGAGGAGCCTGGTGGGCTGCAGTCCATGTGGTCGCTAAGAGTCGGACACCACTGAGCAACTTCACTTTGACTTTTCACTTTCATGCATTGGAGAAGGAGATGGCAACTCACTCCAGTGTTCTTGCCTGAAGAATCCCAGGGATGGGGGAGCCTGATGGGCTGCCGTCTGTGGGGTCAAGCAGAGTCGGACACGACTGAAGCGACTTAGAAGCAGCAGCAGCAGCAACAGCAGCAACAGCAGCAGCAAAGGCTTTCCTGGTGGCTCAGAGGCAAAGAATCTGCCTGCCAATGCAGTAGATGAGGATCTGATCCTGGGAAGAGCGTCTGGAGGGGAAATGGCAGCCCACCCCAGTATTCTTGCCTGGGAAATCCCATGGGCAGAGAAGCAGAAGAGTGGGACCCAACTCGGTGACTAAACAACAGCAACAACATACACATGTAAACAGTGGTAAAGATATCCAGCTGTCAAAAACATTCTAGAAGTGATGAGAGTGAGCAGTGCTAAAAAGGGGCAATCTGATAACATTTCACAGAAGAGGTTGTTTTAGAAAAATTGGTCTTTAGCGATGACAGATGTGTAAATATATATGCAGTTAAATATTATGAATAAAAGTGAAAATCTCCTGTATAACCATGCCTTACCATAGTGTTGTGCAAGAGCCCTGCAACTTTTTGATATATACCTGACTATCTACTGAACAAAATTCATTGCAAAGATAAGATCATAGTACACTCAACATTCTGCTGTTTGCCATTCATGAAACAAAAATAGTATCGTGAAGTCCTGGAGCGCAATGACTCGCGTCCCTTGGGAGGCAGAGACAGGATCAAATGGGTGTGGAGGAAGGAGCGGGAGGAAAGGACCTGTTGACAGGTGCCTGTTTGTTTCGCTAGACCCAGAAGAAATGCAGCAGCCAGAGAGCTAACTGGCGGGAGCTGGGGAAGCAATTGCTCACTGGCCAGCCTCCATGGTTACTGATACGATAGTGATAGGGCTTCCCCGGTGGTTCAGCGGTAAAGAATCTGCCTGCCATGCAGGAGATGCAGAAGCTATAGGAGACTTGGGTTCGATCCCTGGGTCGGGAAGGTCCTCTAGAGGAGGAAATGGCAACCCACTCCAGTATTCCTAACTCGGAAATCCCATGGACTAGAGGAGCCTGGCAGGCCACAGTCCACAGGGTTGCAGAGGGTCAGACACGACTGGGTGACTGAGCGTGTGCACTTATTAATAGGAGATCTGGGTTGATTTTGTGGATGAAAAATTAATCTGTTCATCTAAGAAAGAGAGAGAAGGTTTTATTCGAGCTAAAATGAAGATTATAACCTTGGAAGCAGCCTCTCTGAAAGCTCTGAAACTGTTCTACCCATTAGAGGTCTAAGCATAGCTACATAAGGTTTTGAAACAGAGGGCTGTACACTCAGTGATATATTACTGACAATTTACACAGCACGGATCTACATGGTCACCGTGGCCCCTTACAAGATTAATACAGCAGGAAAGTTATCTCCTAAGGCATTATCTTATTGCTGCTAGGAGAACGTTGTTCTTTTTTTTTTTTTTTTTTTTGGTTGAACAGGTATTTCTGCCAATGAGGAGATGTGGTCCATGCATAATGCATGAGAGAGGAGGTCAAAGGGCAGCAAAACATTTTTGTGCTCAAATTTTCCTTGACTTGTCTTAGAATACACATTTTTATTTCATGAATTTACATTTCAAGTTGGTTAAAAAAAATCAGTGTTGCAGGAGAATGAGGCATGAGGGAAAATGGGATCTAACAGGTTCAAACCAGTTTTTGTCTTATCTTCAACATCTGTATCATTCTTGTTTGTGTTTGTGTGTGATTCTTTTAATGCTTGTGCCCTGCCTTCTCTCGCTGACCCCCAGTCTCAATGGGAAGAATTATGGTGTTTGAGGAGTATGGTCCTGTTTACAAACTGAATAAAGGAAGAGAACCAGAGGCAGGAAAACTCTGAGATGGACCCCTTATGTACCTTTCCAGTGTGAGCAGTGAACAAAGAAAGGAACACTTTATCTGAGCAAATTAAAGTCCGGTGAAATTCTTCTTTTTAAACTATTTTGCTTTTTGCCATTTCTTTTTCTTAGATTGCTGCGTCCTCCTGAATTCAGAGAAGATGACCCCTGACATACAGAAATGGTTCGGCTCCCTCTGGCGCTTCATGTTCCCTCTTTCCTCTCCTGACACAAGCTTTGGGAGATGCAGAGCTCTCCTGGGGCTTCCCAGGTGGTGCTAGTGGTAAATAACCCGCCTGCCACTGCAGGAGACATTAGAGACACGGGTTCAATCCCTGGGTCAGGAAGATCCCCTGGAGGAGATCATGGCAACCCACTCCAGTATTCTTGCCTGGAGAATCCCCATGGACAGAGGAGCCTGGCGGGCTACAGTCCATAGGATCGCAACGAGTCAGACACAATTGAAAAGAGTTAGCACAAACACACGAATGAGCTCTCTTTAGGAGCTTGTAGAAAAACTCACACTGCAGGTTCGTGCATCTTTTGAAACAAATTCTTGATACACCTTTGCACGTTTCTGTGCAACCATCCGTAGCCATGCAAAAAGCTTCCCGTTCTGTTCTTAGAGCCTGATCCCTGATTCAGTTTTCTGTTTATCTTGATTGCAATTCAAAACTTACAGGCTGCAAATATCAGAGCGTCCGTTCTTAGGCAAACAACACAAATCCAAGTTGCTTTTGATTTTATTTACACGGGCTCCGTAACTGAGTTAGTGAGAGAAGCATTTGTTGAAGCCTTCTAAAATAAAACAGGCACTTATAGTAGGGTAAGGAAAGGTGATGGAAAATACCACTTGCACCAACTACACTTCTGACAAGTGATTGAATGCTTGCTGTGGCATATTTGTTATATTTCTTGCAAGATTAACTTTAAGTTTTCAAAGCAAAGGCTACCCAATTAAAAAAAAATATGTATAAGATTTCCATCACGTAAGTACCAACTTGCAGAAGTGTTACCCTCCCAAACTGAGTTCACCTTCACCAACTAACATGTGAAGAATAGCTGGCTCGTTAAAAAGTGAGAAACTAGAAATTTCTCTGGCAGCCCCGTGGTTTAGACTCTGCACTTCCACTGCAGGCAGCTCAGGTTTGATCTCTGGTCAGGAAGCTAGAGTCTTGCATGCTGCACAGCTTAAAAAAATAAATGGGAAAAAACCCCCCAGGAACAAGGTGAAAGGGAGGGGGCAAATGAAACAAATCCTTGTTTTAATCAAATGCAATGATGTTCCATATACAATGAGAACCTGCTCTCTTGGTCTAATCATTGCAGTAAATTTTTGATGTGGATTCTGTGATAGTATCAACTAAAGGACTGAATTTTAAAATTTGTATGGTTTGCTCATCAGTCAATTCCTGACTCTAACATTGTATTTTTTAAATTATGGTTAAAAAAAGAACAACAAAAGCCCACGATGTCAGGCTCTGCCGACACCTTGAGTTGGGCCTTGAGCCTCCAGAACTCTGTGAGGGAATGTTTCTGTGGTTTTGCAGTTTGGGGTCCTCTGTTAGAGCAGCCCTAGAGAACACACACAGTCCTCACGAAAGGTTTCACCAACCTGCCTCACAGGCGGCTGCTCTGCCTTGTGCATCTTACAGAGAAGATGGTTTTTGCCTTATGTGTGGTGACAAGTTTGACTTCAGCTGACATGCTAGCTGTAATATGATGAACGCTTGAAGTGTCATTGATTCAGGCTGAAGCCTGACCATTTCAGGGAACAAAACTGCTCTTCTCATTTCTTCTCTTCTATTTCTTGTCCTTTTATTTTTTTACTCAAAATTCCCTAATAGTAGAGTCTGATACACAGGAAGCTGCAATAAGTCATCATTCTTTCACCCATGCATGTACCCCTCAGTTCATTCATTCTCCTTCTTTCACTGATGTTTTTTTAAAAAATTTATTTTTGCTTTTGGCCATGCTGCATGGCATGTGGGATCTTAGTTCCTTGACCAGGGATCAAACTTGCATCCTTTGCCTTGGAAGCACAGAGTCCCAACCTCTGGATCACCAGGGAAGTCCTTACTAGTGCTTTTGACCTTCATCTTCTATGCTGTCAGACACAGTTGGTTTTCATTGTTAGCCACCACCTTCTGCTTTATTTTCTCTCCTGAACAGTCTTTACCACTTCCTCCCTTTCCTTCCTCCATTCCCTCTTTTGGTTCCCTGATGGTGATGCTTTGCCGAGGTCCAGCCTCAGCAGATTCCAGGGATAGTCTCAGGATGGACGACGTCAGCAAATGAAGAAAGATTGAGAAAGAGATAAGGAGACACGGGGTGACCAGGCTTCAGTGAGCAAGGCCCTTTACTTTATTCTCCTCGGGGCTTTTGTACCCTGAGTTGTACATACAGCAAGGTGAGAAATGCAGAGTGAACTCAACATTCCATCAGGATTAACTTTTATCAATACCAGGTTCTTTTCTGCAAGAGTCTTATTTTTTGTACATCAGCTTCTGTCCGGAGGCCTGTTGACATTCCCTGACTTCTTTTTGATAAATGTTGGTCAGCCAGAACAATAATTTTCCCTTAAAGTGTTTCTTCTTAAATTCTTAACCTACGTCATCCTTAAAGTACAGAGTTATATTTTTATGGAGCAAAGATTTAGTGGGTTACAGCAAAGAAAGAACTTATTCACTCCAAGTCTAATGTTGCTAATGCTGAGGCTGCTGCTTGTTATTTCTTTATCTTAACTGTCTGCACTCCCAGGAACACAATGGCTAAGGGATGTGAGAACCTGGCAGCAAGCATAGGCTCAACAATGTTGCAAGAGTCTGGATAAAGCTGCCAAGTAAGCTAGAATGCTAACAGAGGGTTTGAAACACTCTTATCTTGTCCAGGAGATTTATAAACTAAAGCCCTAAGTTAACTCTTTCCAGAGACATGTGGTCGAGGGACAGCTCCCTGCTATTGTCAGAAGAGCTGGTGAAAGACATGAAATAGTAAGACAGACAGATTCTGGTTTGGGGGGTAGACGCTTGAGCAGATCCAGGGGGTCCACCGGGTTTCCCACATTTGGGGAAATCGCAGGGGTTAGCACATCCGGAATGCACTGGATAAGCCTCACTCTGGGAAAACCACCTTCGTGATCATGGTATCTCCCCTGCCAGGAAATTAAAGCTAAAAAGATCAGTGTTCAGTTCTTTTAAAATATGTACAAGAGCAATGTCCTTGGTTTCCAGAAAAGGGCATTGTTAACTTAGATACTTGGGTGAAGCTAGGAAAACAGCTAAAAACTTATTATGCTTTTGCTCTGTGGAATATGATTGGGAATGTTCTGGACCCGCATCATGAGGCTGTTGGATAGCCTATGGGAGAGGCTATGGCGGTTGATGGTCGTGGGTCTCCACCTACTATGCAGATCATACTTTGTGCCATTGATGAACAAAAGGAGAGAGACTGCGCTCTACCTCCCCAGGAAGGAGGGAGCGTACAGGATGCTGCGGCCGGCACCCCGGAGAGCCCTCTCTCCCTCGACACAAACCTTCAAAACTTATCTGAATGAGGTTACCGTGGCCACCTTCCGATTGCGCCTCCCCAGGGCTCGGGAATTCCCCACTTTGCCTCCAAGGCTTCCCAGAACATTGCCTAAGGCTGAAAAAGATAGAAAGTTTTTTTAAACCAGTTCAGTTCAGTTCAGTTCAGTTCAGTTCAGTCTCTCAGTCGTGTCTGACTCTTTGCGACCCCATGAATCGCAGCACGCCAGGCCTCCCTGACCATCACCATCTCCCAGAGCTCACTCAGACTCAACGTCCATCTAGTCAGAGATGCCATCCAGCCATCTCATCCTCTGTCATTCCCTTCTCCTCCTGCCCCCAATCTCTCCCAGCATCAGAGTCTTTTCCAATGAAAAGTACTGGAGTTTCAGCTTCAGCATCATTCCTTCCAGAGTAATCCCAGGGCTGATCTCCTTCAGGACAGACTGGTTGGATCTCCTTGCAGTCCAAGGGACTCTCAAGAGTCTTCTCCAACACCACAGTTCAAAAGCATCAGTTCTTCGGCGCTCAGCCTTCTTCACAGTCCAACTCTCACATCCATACATGACCACAGGAAAAACCATAGCCTTGACTAGACGGACCTTAGTCGGCAAAGTAATGTCTCTGCTTTTGAATATACTATCTAGGTTGGTCATAACTTTTCTTCCAAGGAGTTCACCATCTGCAGTGACTTTGGAGCCCCCCAAAATAGTCAGACACTGTTTCCACTGTTTCTCCATCTATTTCCCATGAAGTGATAGGACTGGATGCCATGATCTTTGTTTTCTGAATGTTGAGCTTTAAGCCAACTTTTTCACTCTCCTCTTTCACCTTCATCAAGAGGCTCTTTAGTTCCTCTTCACTTTCTGCCATAAGGGTGGTGTCATCTGCATATCTGAGGTTATTGATATTTCTCCCGGCAATCTTATTCCAGCCTATGTTTCTTCCAGCCCAGCGTTTCTCATGATGTAATCTGCATATAAGTTAAATAAGTGGGGTGACAATATACAGCCTTGACATACTCCTTTTCCTATTTGGAAACAGTTTAGTGTTACATGTCCAGTTCTAATTGTTGCTTCCTAACCTGCATACAGATTTCTCAAGAGGCAGGTCAGGTGGTCTGGTATTCCCATCTCTTTCAGAATTTTCCACAGTTTATTGTGATCCACACAGTCAAAGGCTTTGGCATAGTCAATAAAGCAGAAATAGATGTTTTTCTGGAACTCTCTTGCTTTTTTGATGATCCAGCGGATGTTGGCAATTTGATCTCTGGCTCCTCTGCCTTTTCTAAAATCAGCTTGAACATCAGGAAGTTCGAGGTTCACGTATTGCTGAAGCCTGGCTTGGAGAATTTTGAGTATTACTTTATTAGCATGTGAGATGAGTGCAATTGTGCGGTAGTTTGAGCATTCTTTGGCATTGCCTTTCTTTGGAATTGGAATGAAAACTGACCTTTTCCTTTCCTATGGCCACTGCCGAGTTTTCCAAATTTGCTGGCATATTGCGTGCAGCACTTTCACAGCATCATCTTTCAGGATTTGAAACAGCTCAACTGGAATTCCATCTCCTCCACTAACTTTGTTTGTAGTGATGCTTTCTAAGGCCCATTTGACTTCACATTCCAAGATGTCTGGCTCTGTTACTCTCAAATTCAGTGCTGTTGGTAAATTGCTGAGGTTACAACGTTGCCAAAATATTAAGATAGCTGAGCCCACAAAGCAGCTCACCTGGTCTGCTAACCAAAGGATGCTTGCTGACTACCCAAGGTGAACCTGCAATCCTCAGCACAGGTAAAACAAGGAGGGGTGAGGCAGGAGAGAAGGGCAAGAGGGCAGTCTGTTTCAAGAGCGTAATAACTCCACCTGCTGATAACATCCAGGCCTTGGGAGTAGCTACTCTTCTTCAAGAGAGGAATGCATCTGGGCTGAAGACAAAAGACTGCCTCTCCATTACTCCCTGGAGAGGGCAGAAAAGTCTCTCATGGGCTGAAGCAGAAAACGGGGAGAAGAAAGGCCTTTGGGGAATCATGGGTTGACGTGGGGTCATGCAGTTCTTTTGCCTTGGAGCTTTGGGGAAAAGCTCAAACTAGAGTGTGCACGCAAAGCACCTGGGGATATTTAAAAATAGAGATGCTCTTCACTGGGTCTGAGTTGGAGATTCTGCACTTTGAACAAGCTTCCAAGTGTTGCTGATGCTCTTCCTCCCGCTTGGAACAGGCAAGTTCTAATCTTTTCTTCTGAGGCAGGCCAGACTGAGTTCCAGTAGCCTCTGGCCTGCAGACTGAGTTCCAGTACTGAGTGCCAGACTGAGTTCCAGTAGCCTCTGGCCTGTATCAGGTCTCTTACTAACTGCAGACTCTCCCTCTTAGTATTCCTATTATGCGGCCATCTCTACATCTCTTCCTTCTCAGTGGGTCTCTGCAACACTGGACCATGGGGGTGATGTGTTACCTGGGTTTTCTCCTTCTGGGCTGCATTACTTCTGTGAATTCTCTTTGAATGTTCTCTCTTCCTTTTTCCAGGTTAAAACTTGAAGAGGATCTTTTTTTCTTTGTTTTAAAGTTTTTTTAAGCTGTAGCGTGTGGCAATCAAGATTGCCTTAGGACTTAAGGTAAAGATTACATGCTACAGAGATGATATGGTCAGGGACTCACGGATACCTGACTACTGTCTCATTAAGTACCTGTATTCTTCCCTGGAGCCTGTTTAAGGAATAATTGCCAAATATTGATCAACTTTCCACTAGATGTTGATTAGCCCCAAGCCCAATGCCTTCCAAAGCAGAGTTCTGGGTTGGAGCGTTGCAGTTTTGAGCGGTGGAAATGGCTTCAGCTCACGCTGAACCACATCCTTTTCTAGGGGTCTTACCATCCTCTGCTTGTGTCCCCTGCAAAGACAGGAGGGAGCGAACAAAGATAGCCCGATACTGGGGAGCCTTTACTTCTGGTTTAGTTTGCTGATCCCTGGGCCTGGAAGAGAGAAGGTGAAGAGGAGGCAGAAGCGCTGTGTGTGACCTTTGGATGACAGTGAGCATCCCCAGTAGCCATCAGTATCCTGGGTCTAACCGATTGCTTTGGGGGAAGAGTAAGGAAGCGGGTGGAGGGTGGTAGGCACCTTTCATACCATGCAGGCCTTTTCCTGTAACTCAGTTGGTAAAGAGTCTGCCTGCAATGCAGGAGACCCAGGTTTGATCCCTGGGTCAGGAAGATCCTCTGGAGAAGGAAATGGCAACCAACTCCAGTATTCTTGCCCAAAGAATCCCATGGACAGAGGGACCTGGCAGGTTGCAGTCCTTGGGGTCGTGAGAGTCGGACATGACTTAGTGACTAAACCATACCACCACACCTGTGCATAGGAGCTGAAGTTTTCTTGTCAGTGGACCTGATGTTGCATGACAGTAAACGAGGCTTCAGAGATGCTCAGTGAAGCTGGGATTCCCACGTGTGAAAAGGCATTCTCTCAAGCCCTCACTTAAGCAGCAGAACCAGCATCAGGATTTCTCTCTTCATTGCGACAGCTCAGAAGAAAACAAGATCCTGATTTAGCAGAAGCAGATGTCACACAAAACACTTTGCTTTAACTATGACAGAGTGAAACTGTGAATTAGTCACTTAAGAATTTACTCTAGTGAATATCCAAACAGATGTGCTAATGTACAAGAGAGAACCTGCTCCTCCCTTGCTGTCGGGGGACCACACCTGCGTGTAGTTTTAGTTCTTCCTTCGGTTCCCAGGCGGGGCTTTGCTGAAACATCTGGGCCATGCATCTTGGCTCTGAGTTTGGGAGATGACCACTCACTGGGTTAAGGACACTGAGGATCTGTGTCTGGACCCCAGAACTGTGGCTCTGTGTCCAGTGTCTTCAGCCAGCCCAAGGAGCTCATGGGAGGCAATGGGGCCCTGTTGAATCCTTGTCAGTATGTAGGTAGCCCTTTGGTAGAGGATAACATTAGTGTGTCCAATGTTGGATGCCCGTTAGCATCACTGAAGCCAGTTGGGTTTGCTGGGGAAAAATAACCGTAAGATGTCTTGTGTTCCTCAGCTAACCATTCTGTGAATGCACATAGATCAGGCCCAAATGTCTGTAGGCCTCACCAAATACCTCCTGGGGGTCAGGACCAGCTGTGATCAAGAACTTCTCACTTAGGGTAAGGGCATTGTGTTTGAGGATGAACACTTGGAGGTTAGAATTTCAGGAGTGACCTGCATTTTACTCACCAAAGAAACAAGGCTGGTGACTTTCTATCTAAGGCAGCCTCTGGGAGTAGAAGGACGCATACCTGGTCAAACTTCTGTTCTGTGCCTCTCTTGGCCGCTGCTGTGAATCGCTCTTGCTGGACAACCAGTCCCGAAGCGTGGTCCTCACATGTGACTGATCTGTTCTGGAGCCACTCACAGCCTCCAGTTCTGAGAAGCCTCCCTCATCTGCCCATTCTTACCTGTATAAACCCATTTCCCACTATTGCCTGACATGCATTTTCTGTTTCAGGGAGGCTTTTTGTTTTTTGTTTTTTTTTTCCTGCCCATATTGCAGTTGGTTTTATTCTGAGCATAAAAGATAAGGACATAGAAAATGTCTGAAGTTGGAAATGCACAACTTCAAACTTCCTCGAGGGATGCAGAGTGAGACATCCTGGAATACGTATTGTGCCTGTGGCCGGAGAAAATGGATTAAATGGAAACAGAATGGGGAAGTTGTGTTTCAAGCCTAATAGCAGTTACCAAGAGTCGCTCTGCTCTTAGAGTTGGCCTTGGATTGTCCATCTGGAGGTCACCGCTACCTGTCTGCACAGTTATTCAGGGCAGATGAAGGTGTATGATGCTGACAGACAGTTGGATGCTGGGGAGGTACCTCGGGGGCAGGGGGCCTTGGCTTCCTGGGGCTTTTCTTCTTGAGCTGCAGAGTCTGCGCAGATCGGGTTCTGAGGTCTGACCTGCTCCCCTCTGCTAAAGGTCTCTTCCCCGAGCCACTCCTCAGCTGACTTCTGTTGGCACCTGAGTTCCGTGTGCTGCAGGAGGAAGTGGTTGAGAGTCTCTGCCCTGATCACCCAGGAGAGCTGACTCCATCATCTACCTTACATTAGCATTGTCTTCACTGGTCTACTCCTGTTTCTAAGCATTTGGCCTTTTGCTTCTGTTTAAGTCCAACCATCTCTGGCAGCCTTTCCCAGTTAATCCAGCCCACACACAACTGCACTTCCAGTCTGTGCCCACACAGTTGAAGGCTTAAATGTTTTTCAGAGCTGAGTTGTAGTTTACAAGCTGCTTGAAGTGAGAGAGATTTTTTTCTGCTCCATCCATATTTTCTTTATGTTAACAACTAGCTTGCTACTTGGTAGATATTTTAGTGTTGATCTTGATGGGGGTCTTTGGGACATATAATATGAATGTTACACTTTAATTGGAATCCAGAGAACTTGGCAACTAGGTTTGGAACCTGTAGCTCCAAAGCAACATTTACCAGTTAACACATTGGCCCTTAAGCAATCTGAACAATATACCTGTGAGAGAAGCAGCTGATTTTAAGCAATGCAGTGTCTCCACAACTCTGAATATGAACTATTAAAGTATACCCCTAAGTGGGCTTCCCTGGGGACTCAGTGGTAAAGAATCGACCTGCCAGTGCAGGAGACGTGAGTTTGGTCCCTGAGTCAGGAAGATCCCCTGGAGAAGGGAATGGCTGCCTATTCCAGTATTCTTACCTGGGAAATCCTGCGGACAGTGGAGCCTGGTGGGCTACAGTCCATAGGGTTGCAAAGAGTTGGATTTGACTTAGCAACTGAGCATACACGCACATACCCATAAATAAACCCACAAGCTGTCCTGCTTGATGGAGAATGTTAGTTACAAGCAAATTACATTGTAAAGGAAACATTCACTGATTTTTGCAGGGAATCATTTATTCTTGATCTTGACAGGTGGAATCCTGCCTGGACTTCGATGGGGCTAGTCAGTCTTGTCCTTTCCTGGCTCACACCTCTAGCCTCTTGGGCAAAAACTGTGTCGTTTCCCCTTTGTTTAGGGTTGAGTATCAGTCTCCTGGCTGCTGGCTTTCCTTTGCCAATCCCAGGTTGTGTTGCCTTCAGTTTCATGTTGCTTTCGCTGCTCTGTCTCAGTTTCACTTGAATCCTGGTTGCAGCAGGGTCTGTGATCTACTGCCCTGGGTTCTTTGTTGTCAATGAGTCCTTTGGCACCTGAAGCCGCCTCATGAGCTGTCAGTGGTTTGCCTCTAGACTTTGCTAGGCTTGGGACTCATATTGGAGGTTACTGTCCCTCCCCAGTGATTGGTTTGTATCATTTGACAATACCTAATATGGAACCTTGGAGAAGGCAATGGCACCCCACTCCAGTACTCTTGCCTGGAGAATCCCAGGGACGGGGGAGCCTGGTGGGCTGCCGTTTATGGGGTTGCACAGAGTCGGACACGACTGCAGTGACTTAGCAGCAGCAGCAGCAGCAATATGGAACCTAAAACTTTTTGCCTCTTATGTCTACAAATCCATCATGCTTATTGCTTGGAAAATAAGCCCTATATTCTGCTGCTATAAAGTGATGAATGAGTCTTAACAAAAATATCAGAATTTACATGTTTACCTATTATTGGCAAGAACTGTCCTAACCACACTGTTATAGCCCAAGAAGTTTTGAAACTTCTAGTTGTGTTCAATCCATCATATAATTTACACGTGGACCAAACGCATTTTATCAGTACAACTAAATAAGTCTTCATTGAGCACTTTCAGTGAGCCAGGTAGTGGAGTATGTCTGGGAATCAAAAGAGTGGTTGAGATTGCTTTTATGGCGCCTCCTGTCTGGTTGATGTAAGCGTCTGAGCAACCCTGGGACAAGCCAGGTTGCACTGGTATGTGATGACGGAGGTGAGGTGGATCTGGAGAGGTTCATCTGTGGGCATGGATGTGGGAGGAAAGTCAGAGAAGGCTGAAGTCATGAAGGATGGGGAGGATTACAGGAAGATAAGATAGGGGAGGGTGGAGAATTCCAGGAAGAGGGAATCATATTTGGTTATTTTGAAAATCTAGGGCTTTCTCAAGAAATGGGGTAATTCCATTGGACTGGCTGAGTACATGTGCAAACGATCCCACCAGCCCCGTGGGTGGGTGCCAGCTGAGGATGCAGGGACTGGGCTGGCTTAGTGGGGTCTCCTAGAGGAGTTGAGAGCAGACATTGGTCAGAGATGGGGGTATATGGTAGCCAAGCTGAGAAGCCATCATAGAATCCAGTGTTGGGCCCCTGGGCAAATGCAAAGTTAGAGATTAAGGAGAGGAGACAGGAGCAGGACAGGAAGCAGGAATGCAAAGCTAGGGTGCAGGGAATTCAATTTTCAAGGATGTTCAGTGTGAATGAGGTCAGTGGCGAAGGACTTGCGCTTAGATAGAGTGGACCAACTGATAACAGGTTAGTGGATGGCTCGTAAAGGTCAGACCAAAGGAGAGAGTGGAGATAGTGGTCAGAGAGCACCGAGGGCCTCGGATAACAACCTGCAGGAGGCTCTGGAAACTACTGATCCTTCTTTAACAAGGAGTGAAGGGCCAGAGTTGGGTTTCAGGTCGGGGGATCTCCTAGCTATTGATAGGCTGGGCTGGAGAGGAGAAAGATTGAAAGCAAGGAGACTGTAGCAGTTGCCAATCTGAGTTTAAAGGCAAAGGATGCCTGGACCAAAATGGTTCAGATGGGGAAAGGGGAGAGGTGGTGAGGGAAGCAGGTGGGAAAGGGTCTGGTGGTGGCTTAGGTGCTGGCTGATCACATGTCTTTGTTTGCGCCAGAGATGGCTGGTTTATAGGTGAATCATGTGAAACTGACCTTTCTGTTGGTCAAAAATGATCACATGTGGTCATTTCATAAGCATCAACCTACTATTACAGGGGCTTCCTTTCATTCTTAGAAGTGTTCCAGATTACTTCGTTATCTTAGAGGCTGGAAGATGAGGGAGAAAAAAGTATTTTCCAAGGTTCTGAACTTGACCAGGAGTATAGCCTGGCGCCAGAAGTAACTAGGATTGGGAGGTGGGTGATACTGACCCACCTTGTTTCCTAAATTTGGGGCTAACTCACACCTCCGATTTCCAAGTAATTCCATTCTCACTAAAGATGGAACATCCCTGAGGACATGTGAAAATATGAAGCCTCTGAAGGGAGTTCATGTAGGAGCCATAACAGCCGTGTTATGAGTCCACGGTCTGAGTACTCTGCTGAAATGGGCACACTCCAGACAGTCTCGCTGTGAGAAATGTATAAAAAGGGTTTAAAGCTTAGAGGTTTTGATTACTGAGCAGGTCCATAGGCAACATGTCCTGGCTTTAGTTTTTGGTGGCCTAATAGAGTCATTGTCGTATCATGGACATTGTGTGTTGTGTACCAGGTGTGTGGGTGAGGAGTTCTAAGAACATCAGAGTACTCAGTCTGTGTTAAATCTCTGATGGAAATAAAACATTATCTGCTTACAGCTTTTTTTTTTTTTTTTGATAAATGTTCCCATGGGGTGGTAGTGTAGATTGAGGGCCAGCTCTGTCATTTTCTGCTAGATGGCTTCTCCCTTGCCTTCACAATGCACCACCTTTTTCTCTATATTTCATTATGAAATTTTTAGTATTTTCATTGAATTTTCTCTCAATGCAAAAGAACTCTTGAGTATTATGGAAAATTAGGAAGGTGCAGAAAACAATAGGGAAAATAATGATCATCCCTGATCTTACTACTTTTCTTCCTAACGCGTCTCCTCCTTCCTTATCAGTTCAGTTCAGTCACTCAGTAGTGTCCAACTCTTTGTGACCCCATGAATCAGCATGCCCAGCCTCCCTGTCCATCACCAGCTCCTGGAGTTCACCCAAACTCATGTCCATTAAGTCAGTGATGCCATCCAGCCATCTCATCCTCTGTCGTTCTCTTCTCCTGCCCCCAATCCCTCCCAGCATCAGAGTCTTTTCCAGTGAGTCAACTCTTCACATGAGGTGGCCAAAGTACTGGAGTTTCAGCTTTAGCATCAGTCCTTCCAAAGAACACCCAGGGCTGATCACCTTTAGAATGGACTGGTTGGATCTCCTTGCAGTCCAAGGGACTCTCAAGAGTCTTCTCCAACACCACAGTTCAAAAGCATCAGTTCTTCAGCACTCAGCTTTCTTCACAGTTCAACTCTCACAGCCATAACTGACTACTGGAAAAACCATAGCCTTGACTAAACGGACATTTGTTGGCAAAGTAATGTCTCTGCTTTTCAATATGCTATCTAGGTTGATCACAACTTTCCTTCCAAGGAGTAAGCGTCTTTTAATTTCATGGCTGCAGTCACCACCTGCAGTGATTTTGGACCCCCCAAAATAAAATCTGACACTGTTTCCCCATCTATTTCCCATGAAGTGATGGGAACAGATGCCCTGATCTTCAATTTCTGAATGTTAAGCTTTAAGCCAACGTTTTTACTCTCCTCTTTCACTTTCATCAAGAAGCTTTTTAGTTCTTCTTCACTTTCTGCCATGGGCTTCCCTTGCGGCTCAGATGTTAAAGCATCTGCCTGCAATGTGGGAGACCTGGGTTTGATCCCTGGGTCGGGAAGATCCCCCGGAGAAGGAAATGGCAACCCACTCCAGTATTCTTGCCTGGAAAATCCCATGGGCAGAGGAGCCTGGTGGGCTACAGTCCATGAGTGACTTCACTTTCACTTTCTGCCATAATGGTGGTGTCATCTGCATATCTGAGATTATTGATATTTCTCCCAGCAATCTTGATTCCATTGTGCTTCTCCCAGCCCAGCGTTTTTCATGATGTACTCTGCATATAAGTTAAATAAGCATGGTGACAATATAAAGCCTTGACATACTCCTTTTCCTATTTGGAACCAGTCTGTTGGTCTATGTCCAGTTCTAACTGTTGCTTTCTGACCTGCATGTAGGTTTTTCAAGAGGCAGGTCAGGTGGTCTGATATTCCCATCTCTTTCAGAATTTTCCACAGTTTGTGATCCACACAGTCAAAGGCTTTGGCATAGTCAATAAAGCAGAAATAGAGGTTTTTCTGGAACTCTCTTTCTGTTTATTCAGTTCAGTTCAGTTCAGTTGCTCAGTCGTGTCCGCCTCTTTGCGACCCCATGGATCGCAGCACCTAGGCCTCCCTGTCCATCACCATCTCCCAGAGTTCACTCAGGCTCACGTTCATCGAGTAATCCCACTCAATTGGAGATGAACTGTTAGGTTTTGTGATAAGCTTTTCAGACTTGCCTTTTGCATGCACAAACCACCTGGCCATAGAGCCATTAAAAAAAAACAAACAAACAAGGATCATACTGGATGTGTCTTGTAATGTTTTCATTTAATATATCTTGATTATCTTTCCAAAGCAAGCATATTTGTCTACTACTACGTATTAATCACATGAACAGCTATGCAATATGTTTCCACACCATGATTGATGGAAATTTAGGCCAATTTTCAATTTGTACAACCACAAACCATGCTGCAGTTAATATCCTTATTTATTTACTTCATCACTAGGTGAGTGCTTTTGTAGGAGACTCCTAGACTTGACCAGACTTGTCCACCTAGGTTAAGTTGCCCTCCAGGTTTAACCCATTTTGTTATCCTGTCAACAGCTTCGAGTGTGGCTCTTTCCTTACCTTTTAGTATTACCAGTCAATGTCTTGCAAAACTTGCAGGTTAAAAAAATGGTATCTTGCTGTTTAATGGCCATTTCTTAAATCATGGTTAAGGATGAGCATCTTTTCCTATGTTGATTCATTTTCTTTTGAACTGGAGAATAATTGCTTTACAGTGTTTGGTGGTCTCTGCCATAGATCAGCGTGAATCAGTCATAACCATATAAGCTTGAGCCTCCCCACCCCCATCCCACCGTTCTAGGTCATCACAGAGCACTGGGCTGGGCTCCCCTTGTTACACAGCAGCTTCTCGCTAGTTATCAACTCTTAATCTTTCGAAAGGTTGTTTATATATTTTGTTCCTGATTTATAGGAGCTTTGTGAGTAAGATACTAAACCTTTCTTTGTACATTTGTGCAGGTTTCTTAACTATCTTTGTTTTAAAATTTGTTTATGGAGAATCTTTAAAAAGAATGGCATATCAGTCAGTCTTTTTCCTTTATAGATTTTGAATTTTAGGTCACGCTTACTTAGGCTTTGAAATTCTTAAAGTGTTTTTGGAGCCCAACAGTCTTGACATGTATTCAGTGACGCACTAAGTTAACTAACACTAGAATATCTACTTGATATGTTTGGTTCCTACTTAATGCGGTATCATTTCTAACCCCCTTCGTAATTTCATTCTGAGCTCCCGTATGTCAAAGGTGTTCATTAGTGACAGTGGCTTTTTAAGAAATTGAATGTCACCCCTTTGGAGACCCTGAAGCTATGGTCCAGTCAAGTGTTTGACTAACTTCTTCCAGGAACCTCACGGTTTCCATGGCACCTGTATGACTCTTTTGTACTGCAGACAGGATGCTTTTTCATTAAAAACTGAATCAGTCAAAGTTACGGGTTCCACACTATTCTGCTTTCCTGAGGTTTGTTAGCACAGTGCCCAGAAGCAGGAACTCCATACTCTCATCTCCCTTCCCATTTAGCTGTGTGACTGAGGGTTTGCACATAACCTTTCTAGGCTCCCCATTTTTCAAATGCAAGACTCAATCATTCCCTCTGTGTCTCCCTCATCACTGTTTCTTGGTTTTATGATTTCATGATTCTTCTGAATTTCAGCTTAGGGCTGTGGCTCTGCTTATCTGTCATTTCTTTCTTCTAACCTTTTCTTTCTATCTTCTGAGCCTCTTATTTGAAATCTTTTCAAGACAGGCAGTTATTCATTTGGATTCTTCTCTTTGTTTCTGCAGACCCTTGGATGTGTCTGCCTCATTTCCTGGACTCTGTCTTTGCAGCTGAAATTAGAAACCTGGAAAAGCATAGCAGATGCTGGAGTCTTATGAAGTAACAGGCCTAAATTAGCCCAAGTCTCCTGGCAGAGGGCTCGGCTGTAATTCCAGTGACAGGTCCTGATGGGGCTGACCTGAGTAGGTCTCCAGTTTCTCCTCGACTTTTGAGGATGGCTTCAATATATCATCATTCCCTTGGCCAAACCCTTGACTTGTATAGTCTCATTTCCCCTAGTATTAAAAGCTTTGGGGAAAATTTCAGTACAAAATATTCAAAATTTCTAAATGGGAGTTTAGATCTGCAGAAGCTACAGGCAGGCACTGAACAGAAGTCGGACTAGGGGGTGAGTACTGAGTTGTAGGTACTGGGGGCTGGTGATACGTCAGGTGGCCCTAAGGCATGTGGCTCATTTGATAAACAAATGAGTGCCCATGCGCCCTGAGAGACTCCTGCACAAGGGGAGAAGCAGCCTGGAGTGATGGAAAGAAGGCAAAATAGTAGCCAGATTTGGGTTGAAGTCTCGATCCCTGTGTTGGGAAGATTCCCCTGGAGAAGGAAATGGCAACCCACTCCAGTATTCTTGCCTAGGAAATTCCGTGGATGGAAGAGCTTGGCAGGCTACAGTTCATGGGGTCACAAAGAGTTGGACACGACTGAGCAGCTAACACTTTCTGGGGCTATCCCTTGCCTTTTGTTTTATGTATATCCCTTACCTTCTGAGTCTACCCAGTTTGTGGGATGCTTGTAAGGATTAAGGGATGAGATTCATCCCTTATGAATGTTGGCTGTTGACTGTTAGAGGTGCCATCTTTAAATGGTGATGCTAGCTTCCTAATGCTTGTGGTGGTGACTGAGTTACCAGGCGTATGCAAATAAGTTGAGTATGAGTAAGATTTGTAAATGCCGTAGGACACTTTACAGATAAAGTGTTAAAGAACTTGGAAGACAGAGTTCCTATCAACCTGAGTGTAAGAGGGGAATGCACAATGTTTATATACTAAATACTCGGTTAATCAAAGCTGCTGTAAGATACTGCATGTATACTAAATTATTTCAGCTGTGTCTGACCGTCTGCAGTCCTATGGACCATAGCCGGCCAGGCTCCTCTGTTCATGGGATTCTCCAGGCAAGAATGCTGGAGTGGGTTGCCATTTCCTTCTCCAGGGAGTCTTCCCGACCCAGGGCTTGAACTCACTCTCTTACGTCTCCTGCATCGGCAGGCAGGTTCTTCACCACTACTTGCAGCCTGGGAAGCCCCCCTGGAAGATAGGCTGCCAGTTCAACAATTCCTTATAAACCTCCAGTACATTCAAATGATAGGAAAGGACCTCGTCCAGTTTTCTTTGTCCAAGTGGCAGGTGACTGCGATGTACTCACATACATAGGTGGTTCAGTTCAGTTCAGTCGCTCAGTCATGTCCGACTCTTTGCAACCTCATGAATCAAAACATGTCAGGCCTCCCTGTTTATCACCATATCCCGGAGTTCACTCAGACTCGTGTCCATCGAGTTCGTGATGCCATCCAGCCATCTCATCCTCGGTCGTCCCCTTCTCCTCCTGCCCCCAATCCCTCCCAGCATCAGAGTCTTTTCCAATGAGTCAACTCTTCACATGAGGTTGTCAAAGTACTGGAGTTTCAGCTTTAGCATCATTCCTTCCAAAGAAATCCCAGGGTTGATCTCCTTCAGAATGGACTGGTTGGATCTTCTTGCAGTCCAAGGGACTCTCAAGAGTCTCCTCCAACACCACAGTTCAAAAGCATCAATTCTTTGGCACTCAGCCTTCCTGGCAGCACATGTATACCCAAACACATCTGCTGGTATGTAATTTGAATGCACTTCTTCAGAGAAACATCTTCACTCTATTTCGAGCATATAGGCTGTGTGAGCTGTCTTGGGAACCTCTCACTTCTAGGATGGTTTCTATGGAAAATGTGAATTCTGAGTTCTAGACTTAGAACACAGCTTGTTTGAATATTGATAAAGAGAAGCCTCACTTGATGCTCCAGGAGGATGTGAGACCATGTCATAAGTGAAGTGGTGGTACAATGAGGTTCTTCCTGAATGGACCCAAGAGGTAGTAGCTTCCCTGTGCTGCACTGTAACAGACGCCAGGTCAGTTGTAGCAAGACTCCATACCTACGAGGCTAGGGAGCTACTCTGCTTTGATTTTAAACATTACATTTTGAAACCTTGGTTTAAGAAAATTGCCTTAAAAGTCAAATAAAAAAAGGAAAGGGCAGCATCAGTAGCAGGAACAGTAACCTACCCATGGTGGGGTGGTGGCGATTTCCTGGTTTCCTGCAAATGATGACGATAGAGCTTATGAATGTTGGTGGTTGAATTCTAGATCGATGTGGGGACAAACCTAATAAGGGATTTAGTTACTGTCTCAGGGCTGCTGTTTCCTGGAATCCGTGTCCCTCTGGGCTGTTGTAATAGAACACCATAGATTAAGTGGCTTTTAAACAACAGAAATCCATTTCGCCTTGTTGTAGAGGCTGTGAGTCCATAATCAAGGCAGGGTGCACTCAGAATCTGGTCAGGGATGCTTCTTGGTTCGCGGATGGCCATCTTCTCCCTGTGTCCTCCAATGGTGGAAGGGGAGAACTCTAGGCTCTTTAGCCTCTTATAAGACCACTAATCCTGTGCATTGGGCTCCACCCTCATTACCTAATGACATCCCAGAGGCCCTACCTTCAAACACCATCACAGTGGAATTAGGTTTCAACACATGAATTTAAGGGAGACACGAGCGTTCAGTCTACATCACCCTGTCACAGCAGAAACAGCTTTGTTCTCTCGGGCAGACCTGAAGTCTCTCTTCCATGAACACCCTTTGTTAGGTTCCTTCAGAGGAGAAACTTGGGTTTTCTTTCTGTATTTCCAGCCCTTGAAGAAGGTTTCTATAACTTGAGCTTTTGATAAACTCTAAAAAATAGTACTTAAAAAGGGAACTGGTAAGTCTTCTGAAAGGTTACTTTTGCTAGATGTAACGGACAGGAATAATAAAGATTAGCCGGGAATAATAGACATCAGAATTTTTCTCCAAAATATTACCAAGAAAGGGAGCAATAGAAATCAATCAACAATCTGTCAGGCACTAGCATATGCCTCTACTGAACTGAGAATTTTGAAAGAACCAAAGATGTATAATATACAGCCCTTCTTCAAAAGAAGTTTATAATGTAGATAAGATAGATATGCAAAACAGTGACTGGAAAAGACAGTATGAAATGAATTACTTTGCTACAAATCATTTTTGGAAGATGGGGGAATATAAATTATACATACAGAATGCATGCATTTTAAATTCCTTGTGCTCAAATGCATAATCCAGGCAACTGGAGAAATTTAGTGATTTCTGAAATACAGGCTTTAGCTGGTCCTTGAAGTGGGGGTTATGCAAGAAGATATATAAAAATGTAGATTGAAAAATTGCATTGTCCTGTTTTATTCCTAAGAAGCTAACCTGGAGTTCCCAGAAAGGAACAAAATTTTTGTTTTAATGATTTTAAAGTCCTTTGAAAAATACTTCATCTCGAGTTTTCACTGGTGTGGCCCTCTGTGTTTAAGCTGTGTCTGTGTCTGTGGTGGTGACACGTGGACTCCACATCACTTTTTTTTCTGATGCATGTGGCCGCTGTTCCCAACATATCTGCCAAACGAAGTTTGCTGAGGCTCAGATCTGATCTCGCCTTTATCTGGCTCAGAAACTTTCAGTTGCTTCCGACATTTTGAAGTCATCTGCTCTTGCGATGGGTGTGTGGAGTGCTCCTTGATCCAGCTTTTCCCTCTGCCTCCCTCTGTACCCCCAATCCCTGGCCAGCCTCACAGCAGAGCCCCTCACCCACACTGCCTGCTGCGTGTCCTGTGTGTGGGTCTCTTCCTGATACTCTCTGCCTCTGCGTGTTCAAATCTTGCACGGGCTTCACATCTTTGCTCAAATGTTGCTACTGCCAGAAGGCCTTCTTATCTTGGCAGGAGCAGAATCCCTGCCCCTCTGAGTCTGGCTACACCCAGCCCACCTGCTCTCCTGGCCGCTGGCGTGCTCTCCTCTGTGTTGCTGGGTTTTGAGGACATTTTTCTTCTCTTTCATTTTGATTTTCCTGCACCTCGCATCAGCTGTGCTTTCCGCACAGGAGACCTTACCTCCCGAGAAAAGGCGTCTCCAGCCCTCACCCTGCCTAGTGAACACCTGGCTTCTTTGTTGCTACTCTTGCACGTTCATTTGGAGGTTTTGCTGATGTGTGTAGAGACGGTGGACACACGCAGACAAGCATGCGATTCTTCTAACATTCCACTTGATAATGCAGCAACCTAGAGAGTATATTCAAAAGCAGAGACATTACTTTGCTGACTAATGTCCGTCTAGTCAAGGCTATGGTTTTTCCTGTGGTTGTGCATAGATGTGAGAGTTGGACTGTGAAGAAGGCTGAGTGCTGAAGAATTGATGCTTTTGAACTGTGGTGTTGGAGAAGACTCTTGAGAGTCCCTTGGACTGCAAGGAGATCCAACCAGTCCATTGTAAAGGAGATCAACCCTGGGATTTCTTTGGAAGGAATGATGCTAAAGCTGAAACTCCAGTACTTTGGCTACCTCATGTGAAGAGTTGATTCATTGGAAAAGACTCTGATGCTGGGAGGGATTGGGGGGGCAGGAGGAGAAGGGGACGACCGAGGATGAGATGGCTGGATGGCATCACAGACTTGATGGATGTGAGTCTGAGTGAACTCCGAGAGATGGTGATGAACAGGGAGGCCTGGCGTGCTGTGATTCATGGAGTTGCAAAGAGTCGGACACGACTGAGCAACTGAACTGATCAGCTTTGCATCCAAGGGAGTTTCCTGGGAAGCTGTGGGGTGTCACGCGGCAGACATCAGAACCCTACCTAGCTGTAGCTTAAGGACACACTCTCGGGATGTAGGGGGAACGCTGACTGCTAGGATGTGTCCCTGGCCCCAGGGCTACATGGTGCTGGGTAATGTCGCAGCCTGGCTGTTGCGCTGTTTGCAGCTGTCGCACACACAGACGTGCCAGCCGCGCTGTTGCTGTGGGTCTCCGGCATCATCTGCTGTAGAGGGCCACCACTCCCAGTTAGTCTGGTTTGGAGTTACTGGTAGGGTGATCTCTTGTTTGGTTATCTGTTTTTCTGCATACAAACCACCCCAATATTTAGTGGCATAAAAACAGTAGTCTTTTTCCATCTTGCATGGCTGTGGGTTGACTAGTTACATGTGCGCCCTTGGCCGACTCATCTGCTCTCATAGCTTCACCTTCAACCTGTAAACATAAGACCTCTAGGCTCATTTCTTAAGCCTTCGCTCCCTTCCTGAGCTCCAAACATAAATATCCAATTGACTGCCGGCATAGTCGGCGAGATTCCCCCAACCTTGGCATTTTTACAGGGGAGCTCTTTTATCTTTGCCCTGGATGTGAAAATTGTATCATTTCTCATTAAGTCTCCAATACCTGCATAGCATATGGCACAACCAGTAGATTCTGAGTAATACTCAATGAGTTAATAGATGAACAAACACTTACGTAGACCCACCAGTAGTAGAGGAGATAAGTAATGGTCCCACATGCGGTGGAATACTGAAATGAGTGAACCAGATCTACTTGTATCAAAAAGGATAAATACCAATTGTGAGTAGGAAAAGTAAAATCATGTAGTATATGCTGTATGCTCAAGCCCCGGGAGAGGTGAGGGACAGGGAGGCCGGGAGCACTGCAGTCCGTGGGGCCGCAAAGAGTTGGACACGACTGAGCGACTAACAGCAGTATATCTGCTGCCATTTATCTGAAGTATACAGCCCCAGTATTGTGCGTTTCTGGATGTAGACTTTTGTGTTCCTGGGTACTAACGTGTATGTGAGGGAGCTCTCCACTGTCAATATTGGCTATCCTTTGGGGGTTAGAGGGCGGGCAATCATAGGGGGATAGAACACTCAATGGTAATATTAAATTTATTTTTTTAAAAATCCAAGGTGAGTAGGAATAGGCTATAAAATGTTAACTGTGTTTTGAAGATACAGATGTCTGCTCTAACTCCTCTATACTTAAAAAAACTGCAATATATTAATTTTTTTTTTAAAGAAAAGCAAAGACGGTGATGTACCAGGGGTCAGCAGGAATAAATGTAGTGAGCCTCACTGAGAAGTTAAGTAGGAACTTGATGAGGGTCACACTTCTTTGCTGGGGATTAGAACGCAGATGATGAGGCCCCGCCCAGCTGATCTTTCCGCTCCACCATGTCACCGGATTATACTCCGACCTAGAATGTCTGGTAAACGTAATCCATTGTTATCCGGCCACGTGGTTGCTCATGCCCATTACTTGTGTCAGTCAAGCCCTGGGCTGGGCGTGGGATAGCCAGGGAATATTTAGGACCAGGCTTCTTATACCACTGTTCTGACATCTCTTTGAGGCTCTCAGTTGCTGTCCCTGTAGTACCAGTGGGTCTCACAGGTGGTTTAATAGACGCTCACAACAAAGGCACTGTGTGTGATCCCAGAGTGGCGAGGAGAGATGGCCCCGCATTGAGAGGTGCTGGTCCACTTGGCCTGGTGCCGCGGAGGGCTGGGAACTGTATCTGAAATGTCCATGCATCTGTCCTGGCACCTGCCACCTTGGTGCTTAAATATTTATTTGAATTAATGGACCCAGGAATGTTTTATTAATGTGGCATTGTTCATCAGGATGGGGCTGAAACTTTCTCCCTATTTTCTGAGGGTAAAATGTGATGCCATAGGCTTAGAAAAGTCACAACAGAGCCTGGAAAGAAACCTTCCACCTGGAAGGAGTTTCCCGGGAGCAGCAGTCGAGGTTCCTTTGCATTCTGATATGAGACCCACGTGCTGGTGGAAACGCCTGGCCGTTTGCATCAGCTTCCCTAGGGCTGGTGGCCACAGCCCCTTTCCTTGCCCCATTAGGCAGGCAGCTTGATTCACAACTCCCTGCTTCCCCACCCACTGTGTGAGGTGAGGTGCTTCACTGTCAGCTCAAAACCAGAATCCCAAAGACAGCTGACGAGTGTGGGGGACCACATTGGTATAGGGAGGTAGCCTGAGCCTTTCTGGAGATGCTGCAGTTTATGGGGGGTGGGAATGGATATGGTAATTGTGTTCTCCCTTCCCCCCTTCTCATGTCAACTGTGTTGACTGTTACAGTGATCAGAGCTGAAATAGAAAGACAGCCTCTCAGAAACTAGCTAAGGACGAGGCAGATTCCTACTCCATTGTGAGCGGCTGCTCTTCTCTGTGGGCAATAGCTCTGTCATCGACAGCCCGCTTGTGTTAAATGATCTTAGTGCACTCTTTCGGCTGATTCCATCACCATATAACTGAAAGTTTTAGCTAATGTGATCTCAGTTTCATATTACGTATGATTTCCAGAAGGCAGTTAACAAGTGAATGGCTGATGTCCTTGGGAAAAAATAACTAGGCAACATATTCAGTGTTTAGCCTGGGAGTGGAGATGGGGCTGGTTATTAGCTAGTCATTACTCTAGGTGTTAGAGATTTAGATCAGAGTTTATAAAGTTCTAATGAATATGTGATGTGTGACAGCTTTTCCTGTTATGCCTTTGGCTTCCTTATTAAACTAACAAGTTCATATGTTGGAAAAACTACCACTACCCACTCATAATGAATTACCCGGCAGAATGAGCTGGAAGGGCTGGGAGAGCTGATGTTATCCATCACACAGAGAGGGTAACGTGGGCATGTCACGGTTCTGAATGGGGACATGGGTGACGACGGACTGAAGCCCTGCCTGGAGTCAGGAGACCTGGGTTCCAGCCCTGACTCTGCAGTTTCAGAGGAAAAGTGGGCCGGGTCACTTAAACTTTCTCAGCCCTCCTCTGCCCGTTTGTTTTGCCAGAGATGGAGTAATATATACTGTATTTCTCAGAGGCGTTGTGAGGTTCACGCTAAAGGCTTAACGTCCTCCCAGCTGCAATCCACTTCTGCTGTCATTACCATCCCAGCAAGCATCAGGGTTCTCTGGCAGTGTGGTTGCCCTTGAACAACACAGGTTTGAACTTCATGGGTCCACTTATGCATGGATTTTTTTCTGTAGTAAATACTACTGTACTACATGATCACAACTGGTTGAATTCAATAATGTCTATATAGGAAGTGGACTATAAATTATATGTGGCCTTCTGGCTGTGCAGAGGGCTAGTGCCTCTACCCCTTGTGTTGATCAAAGGTCAGCTGTATGGATTCGGTTACAGGTTCCCAAAAGATAAGAGCAGGAAGAGGTGGGGAGTCTCCAGCAAGGCAAAGAGCTGCTGTGTGAGTGGTGAGTACCCCAGCTTTGAGAGTATGTAAGCTTAAGGTCCCCTTCCTCTCAGATGGAGTAGTTTAGATTCCCTATGAACACATTTTTCTATATATCAATCATCTGTGAGGCATAGGAAACATAGTGGGTCTGGAGAGAACAATAAAGATGGTTAAAGCAAAGTTTTGTTTTGTTGTAAGAGAAATCTGAGAGAGGAAAGATACTCCACTCTGTCAGAATTGACACTTGATTTGCTGGGGATAATGGATTCAAAGCAACATGGATCTGTTTTTCCCCTCTTGTATAATAGATGAGAAAATTTCCTCCTTTAAGTGGAGGATATATGCTACTACATGCTGGCTAATAGGTACTGGCCATTGTTCTCAAGACTCCACATGTTACTCATGGAGTTCTCCCACCTACCCACTGGAGGGACCCGCTCATAAACTGATGCCCAGGAAGGTTATGTAACTGGCCTCAGTGACATGGCTGCTCCTTTGTAGGCAGGCTGGCTCGAGTCTGTTTTACAGTGACACTCCTGTGGTCATTGTTCAGGGAAAAGACAGTCATACTCTGCAATTTGCTTTTAATTATCAGTCTCCCTCGAGGTGGACTGGAGTGGTGTGCCTGAAGATGAATGAGTCTGGAATCCTTGACTTTAGGGATCTGTGTGGGGACTCCCACTAGGGGGGTTACCTCCCTTCACTCCCAGTGGAATGTGGCCTTGGGGACCAGACGTGCAACTGAGGGTGCATCTCTGCAAGATGGCTGGCCGGATGTAGGAAAAGCCTCTGAGGCCAGACATTGAATTGACGTAGAAGGGATGGGGCTCAAGTAGGTTGTGTGATATTAGCATAGTTCACCTGTTCAGTCTTTGCTTTAAGCCTAGTAAAGAGGAAGGCCTTTTTAAAAAATGTATTTAAAAATATTTTGACTGTGTTGGGTCGTAGTTGCTGCGTGCGGACTCTCTAGTTGTGAGGTGCAGGCTTAGTTGCTCTGAGGTATGTGGGATCTCAGTTCCCTGACAGGCACTCAGCCAATGTTCCTTGCATTGCAGGGAGGATTCTTCACCACTGAACCACCAGGGAAGCCCCGAGAGGAAGGCCTTTGATCAGAATTGGTTTGCCTTTTCAGGAGTGCATTTTAAATGTAGGCTGCCCCTGATGATACCAATAGATAAAAACGTTTCTGTGCCGGGTTGTGTGGAGTTTTAGGATGCAGTTTCCCACTAGGAGTATTTTTGCAGGAGACGGTTCCTAGTTTGGTCGTGGTACTCTGGAGCTGTGATAGTCCCAGCGTGAGGCTGCCTCTGAGGCCTGAGGCTGGGGTCTGCTAACCATGAGGTATCGAGTGTGGTTCCTGGTTTGGGGGTGACGGATGTCTGGCATTTTGCCTGCCTCCTGTTGTATTTGACCTTTTTAGACTTTCTCCAGCCCTGGGTGTGTTTATGGGCCCTGAACCCCATCACACTCGAGGTTGCCTTGACTGTGCTGAAAAGACATTTCCTCTTAGCAGCTGTTCTCAGCTATTTTTCTCCAAATGGCAGTGAACTGATACAAGGGTGTGAATCACCAACATACCATGCTCCTCTTAGAAGTGTATTTGTGTTTTCAGAAAATATTATTAAACCAAGTGAATTGCTCCCTGGTAAAACTGGACGTGACTTAGTGACTGAATAACAAAAACAGTATAGCATCACCGACTCGATGGACATGAATTTGAGCAAATTCTTGAAAATAGTGGAGGACGGAGAAGCCTGGCGTGCTACGGTCCATGGGGTCGCAAAGAGCTGGATACGACTTAACAACTGAACAGCAACAAGATTCCAGTAAACTTGAAGGATTTGGTGATTTCAGTTCTATAGCCAAGAATTTGGGAAGTTGAAATAAGAGTGAACAGGCCACTCGATGCTTAAACTCTGCTCCCTTCCTCGGTTGCTTCTTTGTATAACTTGTGAATTTCTAGCATCTGAATTTTATTTTCTAACAAAGCTTACACAACAGACAGGAAAATAAAGAAGGTTGCCAAGTGTGAATTGTAATATGAAATGTTACTTGCACTGAAAAAAAAATGCCCAGAAATAAGATTTTTTTCCACATATGGGTCTTTATACCCCAGGATACCTGATTTGTGTACTGTGATGGAGAACAAAGCAGAAGCAAACCCCTAAGCCAGCCCCAAACCACGGCAATCCGCTGTTTTGGAGAGAGTTCTTCTCTGTTACTGCAGTGCAGGGCGTGTACCCCTTCACAGTGCAGCTGTTCTCCTCTCCTGGGTTTTCCCCACCACCTGGACAGTACCTGGAGGAAGACTTATCTGCGTGTAGAGTGTATGAGTTAGTTGGCAGCACCCTGAGCTGTCAGTTAGCTTTTGTTGGCTGTTGGCAAGTTATTTAAAAAGACCAAGTGTTTGTTTTCCCAAGAGTTGAGGATCATCCCACTGGGGAGAATGGGCTGGAGGGTCCCTGAGCCGGTGGGGCCAGGTCATCTTCACCCAGCACTGCCAGCCAGTTCCCTGGTGAGCTCGGGTTAGGAGTACCCCGAGGGCAGCTGGCTCGGTGGAGGGGACTGCCAGGGAGGCTGCCATCCATGCTGGCTTTATTGGCCTGTTGAAAGGGGGGCCGGAGGGGGTGCTCATGCCACCCCTTAGAGCACAGACCGGCGCTGTCTCGGAAGGCGGGCTTGAGTCCCAGGTGATGCAGAACTTTCTTACAAGTTTCACTTCCCACTGGTTGTTGCATGAGAATATTTTTCTTAGCTCCCATCTCCTGATCAACTTTTGGTCATTGATGATTAAAAGTGAAAGTGAAGGTGTCAGTCGTGTCCGACTCTTTGCGACCCCATTGACTACAGCCCACCAGGCTCCTCTGTCCTTGGGATTCTCCAGGCAAGAATACCAGAGTGAGTTGCCATTTCCGTCTCTGACCTTCCTGACCCAGGGATCGAACATGGGTCTCCTGCATTGCAGGCAGATTCCTTACTGTCTGAGCCACAGGGAAGTTGATTGATGATCAAATTCAGTGTCGTAAAGAAACACCAACTTGAAATGTAGGCCCTTGGACAGAGTTGGATAGACAGATAAGAGACCCTTGACCAAAGACATGTCGGACACCCCCCTCCTTTCTGGGGGGACCTCATCACATTGACGGGGAGGGCTGTGCCCCCACGCCTGCTGTGATGTGTTCTTATCATACAAATTGGGCTCATTCTGGTATTTTACAGTGGTTTGCACCTGGTATATGCATACGTGTGTTAGTTGCTCAGTTGTGTCTGACTCTTTGTGACTCCATGGACTGTAGTCTGTCAGGCTCCTCTGTCCATGGGATTCTCCAGGCAAGAATACCAGAGTGGGTTGCCATTGTCTTCTCCAGGGGATCTTCTTGACCCAGGGATCAAACCCAGGTCTTTCACATTGCAGGCGGGTTCTTTACAATCTGAGGATAAATGGTGTTATTTAGCGCAATTCCAGTGAAGATCTTGCTGAAGTAGCATTTTTTTTTCAGTGTGTCCTTTGTCCCATGGTCTGATTCTAATATTGATTCTGACACCCGGTACTTCAGGAGATGCACCGGATGGCCACTGAAGCTGGATGGCCTGTGGGTGGCGGGACTCTTGGGGACAGCTTGTGGGGCAGGTCGTCATTAGCTTCCCCGTCTGTTTTTATGAAAATGTGCACTTTGGAGCAACGTATACAGGAAGAGCTTTGAAAGGACAGGTGGAGATGTGGGTGAGGCCGTCAGGAGAGGCTCTCTGGCAGCTGCTCAGATGGAGGTGGGTGCTATGACTGTCTCCCTGAGAGGTGAGGGCATCGGATGCTCTCCACGTCCTCACAGCTTTCCTCCTTGAGCCTCGATGCAGAGCCTGGGAGGGAGGGCAGTGTCTTGGCCCTTTGGGGTTGCTGTGACGGATGCTATAGAGCAGGTGGCTTCAACAGGACGCACTGGTTATCAGTTCTGGAGGCTAGAAGTCCCAGATCACGATGCCGGCAGGTTCTAGTGTCTAGTGAGGGACCGCTTCCAGGCTGAGGAGTGGTCTTCCTGCTGCGGCCTCACAGGGTGGAAGGACCAGGGAGTGCTCTTCAGGGGCCTCTTTGATACGAGTGCTGGTCCCACTCATGAGGGCTGCACGGTCATCTCCCAAAGGCCCCACCTCCAGCTACCACCATGTTGGTGTTAGGATTTACCGTGACTTTGGCGAGGGGCACAAGCATTCAGTTTGTAATGGGCAGTAAACTGTGGGTAGTTAACCCGGTTGACCTGGTCACTAACAGCAAACCTCTGTGTAACAGCTGCTCCCTGGGTCTTGCTGAGATGCTGCGTGGCATCGGCTGCCCTAGCGTGGGTCACACGGCAGAGTCAAGGACAGGCGTGCCTTCAGAGACTCCCCAGCAGGACCCTTGCCCAGGGGTGAAGTAGCAAATGCTTTGCCCCAGATTTAGTCTGATCCTGACAGACAGATTCTACAGATAAGCCCACTGAGGTCTGATACACTGAGATCTGATCTCAGCACCCGAGGTTCACGTCTGTCCCATGCCTTCTCTCGGTGCCAGCTCCCCGAAGGCCTGGCGTCCCCGCGGACCTGGAAGGGTGGTGAATGTCTGTACAGAAAAGGTGGCAGCCATTCTTGGGGGCATCTATCCATGCCCTCCAGGGCCAGTGAGATGGGCAGGCATTTAAAAGTGAATGAGATTTCTCTATCCCCAGGCTGCAGAGAGGGCAGATGTGAGGAGGGCGCTGACCTGGCAGCGCTTCTAGCTTTTAGGCAGGGGGAGGAAGACGGTGATTGGTCCCAGGGGGTGCACAGGGGGTTCCGTTCCCTCCAGCTTCTTGTACCTGGGCGTGTGTGGCAGCACTCTGTGGAGGAAAGGCCACAGGCTAAGCCTCTTTTTCCTGGGATGTGAATCTGATGAAAGATTTTGGGGAAAACTGAAACGATACAGAAGTGAATGTGGACCGGTGGACAAAACTGGACACATGGATGCCCTTAGAAGCAGAGTGTGCTGGACTGGGTCCCTGGTCGCCTTGTTTTCTCATTTCCTTACTGCAGAAGGCTATTAACGTCTGAGTACGTGGATCCCTGAACTAGCTCACTGTAATCTTGACCCATATTTATCAATTCTGAGTGGAAAGAAGGAGGCGGCAGTTAGCCAGTACACCACTGCTAGGGTTTAATATCCTCCCCTTTTTTTATTTCCTTTTTATTCCTCTTCCCTCTTCTCCCCTCCTTCCTTTTGCCTCCATCTTCCTGAGGCAAGTCATACCTCTTGATTCCTCGTCATACCTCTTGATTTCTGGTCATACCGCTCTGATTTCCGGCACCCCTCACCCTCAGGGTGTTGGGAGGGAATGCAGTGTGTCCGTCGCTCCTCACTGAGTGCCTGAGCTCGTGATTGGGTTCGTTTTCCATTCAGTTCCCGCAGCCAGAGCAGGGTCTTGACTTCATCCCGAGCGCCTTCCCTTAGGAGTGAGCGGGCTCAGGCTCTGGGTGAGGGCTCTCTTGGGCACATCTTCTGCAATTAGAGAAAACATCCTGCCCACCCTTCCTTCTGGTTGCCCTCACAGCTGTGGCTTTATCTTTTTATGATTTTTTTTTTTAAACCATGAGCTCACCCAGGAGGCGTCAGTGGAAGGTTAACAGAGGTTATCCTTGAGGTGTCCTTGGATGCAGAGCGCAGTTTGAAGTCAGACTTGCTGAACCAAAATCCAGCTCTTCTGATGGTCCCACAGCGTGGCCTATCCCAGCTGATGTTCATTTACGGGTAGAGCCTCAGGTTGCCACTGGTCTTTATCTTTAAAAACCAGGTGATGTGGGCAGGAAGGAAAGCTGGAAGCCAGAGGTCACTGGCCCAGGTTGCGGGCTCCTTACTCGTATTATGGACAAAAGCTTGTCTCCTCAATCTGAGCTGCGTGTCATGGGCTGTTTGGAGGGCCTGGGGCTTCCTGGCGTGTGTGCGTCCCTCCCCGTTAGTCATCTGCTGTCTTGAATCCAAGACCTAGAGCTCTTGGTCTGTCTTGGCTAGAAAGGGAGGGTTCTCGGACATCCTAGGATCCAGGCTTGCTCTGCCTTTGCTGCCTGGCCTTGGACAGAGACAGACACACCTTCAGTGGGCTGCAGCCCCCAGCATTTATAAAAATGAGATGTCTAGTGCTTCATTGGAGGAGTTAATGAGGATTAAATCACAATGGCTAAAACATTACCTGGCGAGATGGCTGACTTGGCGTTCTGACAGAACAGTCGGTCCCTTTCTTTCTGCAGCTCTGGAAAAAGGAGGTGCTAGGTGGATCCACGCTGTAGAAGCAGTGATACTGCTCCTCTGGATCAGCCGTCCTCACCTTGCTCTTCACTCTGCAGGAGATGCTTAACACTTGGATTCCTCTGTGTCCTAGTGCACCAGAGAGGTCTCCCTGCTTCTTTAACCTGTATGTTCCCTATCTCCCCAGATGCGTGGAGTCCAGAGAGCTGCTTCCTCTCTGAACCTTAGCACTGGGGCAAGGTCAACAGGAATGCTCCCGTGTCCTTCACAGACAAAGCCATGCAGTACACATGGTTTGTAGCTCAGTTTGGGCTTCTCTGCAAATACCTGAGCGCCTGCCCTGTATCAGGCACTATGGGCGCTGGAGATGTGAGCTGCAGGAGGTTAGAGACCTGTCTATTTTGTTACATTTATGAGCCTGCCACAGGCAACAGAGGAATGATAAGTATTTTAGGTAGATACTATGAGGAAAATACAATAGAGGGGGTATGGTAGAAAGTGATAAACAGGGCTTGTTTTTAAATTAAATGTTCAGGAAAGGCTCTGTAGAAAGGTGATACTTGAGCTGAAGGTTATATGGTGAGGCAGAGCCACGTGGGGGGAAGGGCTGCAAGGTGGCAAAGTCACAGGCCCCAGGGAAAGAATAGGAGGCTGGATCATTGTGCTGGGGCGGGAAGGTGCGGCTGTGGAGAAGACAGGTACTGTTCGACAGCTTCAGTAAGAAATTTAGATTCTATTCTTAATGTGATGGAAGATTTTAAGCCAGGGAGTGGCATCTCATGTACTTTTTCAAAGAAGCACTCTGCTATTTCGTGAGGGGTTGGTGAAGGTAGAGGGTCAAGCAGAGACCAAGTGAAAGGGGGCAGGCCTGGTCCAGGGGAGGAGGGAAGGGGCAGAGGGAGTTTGGGAAGTATCAGATCAAGGCATCTTTTGGAGGCAGAGCTGATGGACTGGCTGATGGGTTGAGTGTGGATGTGCTTTAGGCTTAGCAAGCAAGTGGACTGAGGTGTCATTTTCTGAGATAGGAAACACTAGGAAAGAAGCAGGTTGGAGTGGGTAAGCTGGGATTCTAGAGCTCGGTTTGGTCTTTTTAATGTTTAGTATACATGTTAGGTACCAAAGCAAAGACATTAAGTTGGACATGTGACTCCAGATTCAGTGGACTGTTACTTACCTGAGAGCTGTGGCTGCAGGGTCACTTCAGAGGGTCTGTGTCTGTGTTTGTGTGTGTGCGTGTGCGCGGATGTGTGTGGAGGGGAGGGAGCTGTTTACAGGTGGGTGGAGGAGAGGAGCAGTGAACTCCACAGTGAACTCCACAGTGAAGAAGCCGGGAAGGAGGACCAGGAATGTGGTCAGCAAAACTCTGTGGTTTTGGAAACCTGCCTTTGAACAGCGTGTTCACGTAGCGGGAGACTTTTCATTCTGAACACACCTTGGTTTGATTTGGTTGCTTGGCTTCCAGAGGTTCTTGGCTTTTATCTTGCTCGTTCCATCTGGGTGCGGAGTATTGTTAAGTGATTAAATTGATATAAATTATTCACCGGTCTGTCTTTTAATGTTTTTCTTCTGCCATCTGGAAACCCTCTGCATGGTGGGTGCTGGGCTTCAGTGCTGGGTGCCAAGAATAGCAATGATGACAATTAGCATTTGTATAATGCTCGGTAGCTGTAAATCTACTCTGAGAGTCACCACCCAACTACTCAAACACTGTGGCTGCTTCTGGGTAAAGAATCAGGTAAGAACCCCTTGGCTAGGAATTAAGTAACTGCTGTGACTCTGGCCTGCCTTTTGAACTTCCTTCCCACCATTCTTGCCCACAAGGCCCCAGCTTCAGCCTGGCTGATGGCCTTGTACTTTATTGCCTGGACTATCAGCCCTGTCCCCACGCCTGCTTCTGGTCTTGTAGGTCAGGTCCTCTTGAGGGACTCCTCTTGGAACTTCTAGCCAGACAGAGCTCCCATTCCAGCATCTCCCAGATGAGTCCACTTACTCCTTTGATTCTGTGCTTATTTCCAGGAACTCTGTTCCCTGGCACTTAACCTTTAATTGATGGCAAATATTGCCTTTTTTATGCTTTGTCTGCTTTACTGTGCTGTTAGGTCTCCAAGGGCAAAAGCATGCCTTAGAAGATTTCCTTCCTACCACATGTCATCTTCTGCCCATGGGAGGGGTTTAATTCTGGATTTATTCTCCTTTGATGCCCTTGTGAGGTCACATAGGCAGTTACTCAGTTCAATTCAGTCAGTCAGTTCGGTCCGACTCTTTGTGACCCCATGGACTGCAGCACGCCAGGCTTCCCTGTCCATCACCAACTCCCGGAGCTTACTCAAACTCAATGTCCATCAAATCCATGATGCCATCCAACCATCTCATCCTTTGTCATCCCCTTCTCCTCCTGCCTTCAATCTTTCCCAGCATCAGGGTCTTTTCAGATGAGTCAGTACTTTGCATCAGGTGGCCAAAGTGTTAGAGTTTCAGCTTCAGCATCAGTCCTTTCAATGACTATTCAGGACTGATTTCCTTTAGGATTGACTGGTTGGATCTCCTTGCAGTCCAAGGGACTCTCAAGTGTCCTCTCCAACACCGCAGTTCAAAAGCATCAATTCTTTGCTGCTCAGCTTTCTTCATAGTCCAACTCTTACATCCATACATGACTACTGGAAAAACCATAGCTTTGACTAGACAGACCTTTGTCGGCAAAGTAGTGTCTCTGCCTTTAAATGTGCTTTCTAGATTGGTCATAGCTTTTCTTTGAAGGCGCAAGCATCTTTTAATTTCATGGCTGTAGTCACCGTTACAAATGAGAAAACTGAGGCAAAAGTGGGCCTTCCTGGGGATGGGGGGCACTCGGCTTGTCCAGGGTCACACAGCAGTTAGTAACAGGACTGGGACCCGTCTTCCAATCACCAGTTCCCTTTTCCAGGCTCTGCTCAGTCCACAGTCCCTGAACAGCAGGTCGTTCACTGTTTGCGGTCGTCGCCTGCGTCCGCTGTGCAGTGCTCCTGCTCGTTTATGATGCTCCGGACTTTGGGCTGAATCCCCAAAGCTTAGAAGAGCCTTGCTGGACTCTGGCTGCTTTCCTCTTTCCTCCCAGGTCATGGGCAAATGCCAGGCACTAGCTGCCCTTCTTTCCTTTACTAGTGGTTTCTGGTTATAGGAGCTACAGAGTGGGTGGGCACCATATTTTGCCTGGGGCGGCTGCAGCACACCCTTTCTTCATTGCATCTGCTCCTGTAGAGCTGAGCATGTGTTTTCCAGAGCCTACAGAGAGGTTTTGAAGGGAGTCCCCATAGAATTAACGGGGTAGGGTGGTTCCACAGGGACCTGGATGACTTCTAGTTACCTCTCTCTCTCTTTAGATCCAGCCTGGTGGGGATTGCTGGTTCCTCCTGGTGGAGGATACAGTGTGTTCCAGACATCAGCTGTTGATCTGTCATTTGTTAACAGACAGGGCAAGAGTCTGGGACTTCACAGAATGTCCCTTGAATGCTCCCCTGTAGCGGGGAGATCTGTGCTAAGGGTTCTGCTCCTGGCATTCTTTCCTTTAGCTTTAGAGAAACACAGAGGGGTATGTTTCTTTGACACTCGCATTGCGTCAGAGCTTTCGACACTGCAGGGCTCAGAAATTCCTACAGAAGCAGTTCTGGCAGATAAGACCTAAGAAGTTCCAGGAGCTCGGCTGTGCTAACGCTGCCAAGAGACGTGCAGATTCATCAGACCTCCGCGCTGGGATTCGAGACAGAGTTGTGCCAGATGTGCTCAGGCTGGCCACAGCCCTGAGCTGAAGAGTCTTTGAGATAGGACTATATTTAGTGTTTCTGGTGGGAGAGAGGCTCTAGTTTCTTGCTGTGAGAAGCAGGCAGCTACAGTGCTCGGTTCGTCCATTCATCCAGCATGCACTGAAATAGTTTCCAGGCCCTGTATCCTATGTGGCTAGCAAAGAAGATAAATGACGTTTTATTCCTCCTCTGGAGGGAAAGGAAACATCTATGCAGGTGAATGTAGTACCATTAGAGGGAGAGAGGGGACCACACCCGAGTCCAAGAAGCAAAAAAGACTCAACCAGAAGAGTTAAAATTTAAGCTGGACCTTAAAGGTGAACAGCAATGGGCAGGGTGGGGGAAAGGAGGAAGACATTTGAGGCAGAGGAAAAAGCAGAGCGAAGGCAGACAGACATGAAAGCTCTGGAGCTATTTGGAAACGCAAGGTTAGTGAGGCTGGAGTGCCGAGTGGTGTCGGGGAGGGTCAGGGGTGTGGGCCGAGATTGTGAACCCTCTGAATAGGAACTTTATTCTGTAAACAGCATGAACGTTTTCAAGCAGGGGTTTCATGAGGGGTGAAGGGTGTATTTTTTAAGGATGATAACTCTAGCGACTTCCCTGCTGATTCAGAGGTTAAGAATCTGCCTTGCAATGCAGGAGACACAGGTTCGGTCCCGGGTCAGGGAACTAAGCTCCCATATGCCACAGGGCAGCTAAGCCTGTGTGCAGGAGCTACTGGGCCCCACGAGCTTAATAGCCCGCAAGTTGCAGCAAAGATCTGACACAGCTAAATAAAATAGATGAGTATTTATAAAACGGATGGTGACTCTAGAACAAGCGTTCTCCACTTTGGCACTGTTGAGCTTTCAGGCTAGATTTTGATCCAACTGTCCTGTGCATTGTAGTAACATCCTTGGCCTCTGCCTACTAGAAGCTAACAGCGCCCTCTCCCCTCACACCCCAGAGGGACCACCAAAATGTCTCAAGACATTGCCCAGTGTCCACTGAGGACAGGTTTACCCCCCGCTCCCCCAACTCCACTTGAGAACTACTGTTTCAGAATCAAGCAGTCTAGAAAATCAGCTGGAGTTGGGAGACTGGAGTCACGCAGACGAATTAACAGTAGATTGTAACATTTCACATTAAAGTTGGAGGTCCTGAACTAAGGCAGCAGAGCCGGATTTAAGAGTACAAGCTGAATCAAGGGAGCTATCGGCTGTGCCTGGCCTGTCCTAGGCGCCTGAACAAACAGGGTTGGGATTCCTTACTTAAGCTTTGAACACTGGGAATGGCTTGGAGCGTGGAAGGAGCCCTGGCTGGGAGTCAGCCCTGTTGATGGGTCAGTTCAGGGGTCTGAGTTGGCCAAGTCCCTTAACATCCCTGGATCTCAGTGTGCTTCAGCTGTAGAGTGTGTCTGAGGCCACCTGTGTGCCTCTCTCGTGGAATTCTAAGACTTCACATTTGTGGAAGCGCTTTGAGAACAGTAGTACACTGTCCAAATGCACAGTCGTTTCTCAATGCATGTGCTCAGGAGTGAGGGCAGTGGGCTGGAGCTCACGCAGGGCATGAAGGAGAGGGAGGAGATTGCAGATGCCTCGTCCAGCTGTGGGCTCAGGGAGGCTGAGGCTGGAGTCCATGAAGCTCATGAAGCCCTTGAATGGGAGATGGGATGTTAGTGTTTGGCAGGGAGATGGTTGCTGGTGTTTTGGTGATTGACGTCTCAGCTGTCCGCAGTGGAACTCTGTTATAACATGATGCTGTTCTTCATCCTTCTATCCATAGTAAAACAGACTCTCGAGCTAAGCATCAACCAAAATCTGAAGGTTCTGTGTTAAACACAGGCAGCTGGTGGCTACGGCAGGGGAGGGAAGGGCCAGTAAGTAAGTGGTCTGTTTTAAAAATCTCCTGATTATCCTTTACTAGGAAACTTTTCATGTTCCACCTGTTGCCTGTTGGTTCTTAGGACACAACCCTGGAGAGCAGTGTGCTCTAGGGCCAGGCACTGACTTTTCTGGGGGGCTTGTTTTCCTCCTTTGCTAAATAAGGAGAGAACTTTAGTTATCTAAAAACAGAGACAGAGCATTGAACTGATGGGCTCCTGTAGTCTCTGTGATCAGAGGAAGGCCTTTCTGTTGAACCACAAACCATGACGTTTCCCTGGATGTATTGGTGGTGGTGGTGGTTCTTCAATCACTAAGCGGTGTCCTGCTCTGCGGCCCATGGACTTTAGCCCACCAGGCTCCTCTGTCCATGGGATATTCCAGGCAAGAATACTGGAGTGGGTTGCCATTTTCTCCTCCAGGGTATAATTCCAACCCAGGGACTGAACATATCTCCTGCATTGGAGGCTGCTATGAAACGATTTTTACCAAAAGCAGCCCTCTGCTGGGAAGCAGGAAGGTGACGGAATGATAAGTGCAGGCACAATGTTTGGTACTTTTTAAGTTCAACCTACTTATTGAAAAAAACAGGGCCTGGAGAATTTGAATGACTTGTCCAAGAAGGTTTTGCTGTTTAGTTGCTGAGGGAGGCCCGTGCCCCCGGTACCCTGCCTCTTAGACCAACATATTGTCCCTGTTAGACGCAAGTGCCTTTGGCTGGGCTCTCCCAGCTCTGTGCTCTGGGTTGTCTTGGGAAGAACAAGCGTGACTCTGCCTACGTCCAGAACCAGGGGGATGGCTTTTCTCTCCTTTGTGCATCTTCACTTCATTTAAGGTGAGGACTGCTTGCACCACTGACCTTCTTTGAGGTTTGGTAGTTCCAGTTGTGTTCCTCTGTGCTGGGCTGGGTCTCCAGGAAGGCCTGGAACCAGGGACATGATTGGAGCCACTGGGAGGGACTAGAGGTTTAGACCTGGTTACATCCCTATTTTAATCCCTAAGTGATACTGGAAAGAATACAGTGTGAGTCAGGCTTTGTCCAGAGCCTGGATGATTGAGCACCTTGTGTATGTACCTACTTGAAGACCTGGGATGTGTACCTGTTACAGTAGGGCTGCACACCTATTTCAGCACCAACCATTCGGCCTCCAAAGCTTTTGCCAAAAGCTTACTGGTTTTCTAGTATGTAAGACATTTGTATGCAAGTGAGAATTTTGCTGAAGGGTGAGACTCATGTTGCCTCAGAGTTTCTAAGTAACTCTAGGATGAAAATGTTTCCAGTTCAAAAATGTATATAACTTTTCTAGAACATGCTTGCAGTTTACTTGGTTTGGAGCAGAGTGCCGGCAGGATTGGGACACTTCTTTGCCACCCTCCCCTGTGGGCTATTAATAGTAGCAGGCTCTCAACAACAGCCTTTTGAAGCAGTAGCACTCACCTGACGGTGTATTAAGGCTGCTGAGGTGAGTTGAAGTGGCAGCAGGCAAAGGCTTCCACTTGTACATCCAAAATTCGCTCCAGCAGCAGAGTGCCCAGGAGAAGGCAATGGCACCCCACTCCAGTGCTCTTGTCTGGAGAATCCCACGGATGGGGGAGCCTGGTAGGCTGCAGTCCATGGGGTCGCTAAGAGTCAGATATGACTGAGCGACTTCACTTTGACTTTTCACTTTCATGCATTGGAGAAGGGAATGGCAACCCACTCCAGTGTTCTTGCCTGGAGAATCCCAGGGATGAGGGAGCCTGGTGGGCTGCCATCTATGGGGTCGCACAGAGTCGGACACAACTGAAGTGACTTAGCAGCAGCAGCAGAGCGCCCATGCGCAGCGTGAGCAAGAAGGACCACTGACCCCCTTGGCCATCTTATACCCGCTCCTCAAATTGTTTTCCGTGACGAGACCTATTTGGGGCAGGGAGGAGTTTGGGATTGAGAAGATGACCCATAGTCTCTCATTTTAAACTTGAACCGTTTCCACTCATACCACTAAGACTAGAGCATATAAAGGGGGGCATTTCACAGCACATCTGTCCTCGGCTCCTTTTTAAGAAGTCTCCTATGTCTTCTCTGGTTAGTAACACACGGGGTCAGGTCAGCAATTCTTTCAAGCTGCACTCACTTTTCGACTGGACCAGAAGTCACATTTTAGTATGAAATATACTACATTCAAATTGGCCCCTAAAATGCAATCCTTCGACCTAGAGGGGATGAGTTGGATCATGCGGGAGATTCGCTGGCTATCAGCAGCAGATCTGTTTGATGTTAACAGCGGATAGAACCCCCTGTAGGGTAATTCAGTCCTAAGCAGGCAGGATGCGTTATTGATGGGGGCTGCCCAGTGATTCCTCTCCGCACCAAGAGGAGAGCAGAGGGTGGAAAGCAAAGGCATCATTTTCCGGGCTTTGGTTAGTGGGGGCTTAAACGGCAGAAAGCAAGAGTTTCCTGGCTCTGATGTCGCAGTCAGTTTCGTGGCTGCTCCTCAGTGTGCACGTGTTGGTTCTGGAGTTTTTCCCTCTTGCCTCAATTTCTGAGGCCTAAGAACTTCAGATGCTATCACTGCACCTATTTGCTAATATACCAGGTTGAACAGCCTCTCTTCATCCTTAGTGTCAGACTTTTCCACTCAGCTCTCTGAAACTCCAAAAAAAATTCCATGTGGCAAAATATAGTGAATAGCTAGGAAATGTGGTTGGGCATAGAATAAAATGAAACATTTAGAAAGAAGATTCAAAAGCTGAACAGGTGTATCACTAAAAAAAAAGAGTATGCTGGACACGGCGGTTTAGCAGGATGGAGTGAGGAAGTACTGAGTGAGGGAATAGGAACACCCAGGGGTAGAATTTCAAGGACAGCTTGTCTGGAGCTCATCGGATGTTCGTGGAGTTCTGGAGTTCATCCACACAGGAGGTGGATTCTGTGTTCATCGTGTGCTCACCTGAGAACCGAGAGAAAGGCCTGGGACCATACATATTGGCAGATTTAACTACACTCTCATGGGGAGGATTCTTTTTCCTTGTATATCTCCCTCTAAGTACTGACCTTTTTCTTCCAGTTATTATTGAGATATAGTTGCCATACAGCACTGTATGAGTTTAAGGTATACAGCATAATCCTTTGATTTACATACATCATGAAGTGATTATCACAGTAAGTTTGACGAACATCCATCATCTCATAAACACAAAATCAAAGATGTAGAAAACTTAAATTGTTTTCTTGTGCTGAGCTCTTAGGTTTTACTGTGTTAACAACTTTCATATGTAACATACAGCAGTGTTATGTTGCACATTATATCCCTAGTACTTCTAACTGAAAGTTCCTGCTGGGTGACTGCCTTCATCCAACTCCCCCTCCCCTCAACGCCCCCTGCTCCAGTAACCACAAATCTAATCTCTAAATTTTCTGTGAATTTGTTTCTGAAGTGTGATTGACCTGCAACACTGTTAGTTCCTATTACATAATGTAGCAAGTCCACATTTCTATACATTTCAAAATGATCAGCAATAAGTGTAGATACAGTCTGTCCTATGCAAATATATTACATAGTTATTGACTAGTCTCCACATTGTACATTTCATTCCTGTGACTCATTTATTTTGCACCTGGAGGTTTATGTCTCTTAATCTCCCTCACCTGTTTCTTTCCTCCCCGCCCCCATTGCTTCCCCTCTGGTAACCACCTGATTGTTCTTATGTCTATAATGCTATTTTTGTTCTGTTTGTTCACATGCTTTGCTTTTTAGATTCCACATATAAGTGAAATCATACAGTGTTGGTCTTTCTATGTCTTATTTTACTTAGCATAATGTTCTTTAGGTCCACCCATCTTGTTGCAGATGGCAAGATTTCATTCTTTTTGTGGCTGAGTGAGATTTCGGTGTGTGTATATTTATATATGAACCATATTTTCTTTATCCATTCATCTGTTGACAGGCACTTAGGGATGCTTCTGCGTCTTGACTATTGCAAGTACTGCTGCAGTGAACAGAGGGGCTCACTTATCTTTTTGAACTAGTGTGTTCATTTTCTTTGGATAGATACCCAGGAGTGGAACTGCTGGATCATATGATAATCTTAAGTTTTTGAGGCATGTCCACTCTTTTCCACAGTGGCTGCCCCAGTTTACGTTCCCACTGTAGCACACATGGAGTTCTTCTTTGCAAGCTGTTGACAGCATTTGCTATTTGTTGTCTCTTCTGATGATAGCCGTTCTGACAGATGTGAGGTGATACCTCATTGTGGCTTTAGTTCACGTTTCCGCAAAGGTCAGTGATGCTGAGCCTCTTTTCATGTGCCCGTCGTTCACCTGTATGTCCTCCTTGGGAAAATGACTAGTCAGACCCTCTGCCATGTTTAACTCGGTTGCTTTTCTGATGTTGAGTTGTATGAGTTCTTTGTATATTTTGGATATTAATACTTTATTGCAGTGATCCCCAACCTTTTTGGCACCAGGGACGGGCTTTATGGAAGACAGTTTTCCCATGGACCACGGGGTGGGGTGCTCTCAGGATGATTCAAGTGCATTTCATTTATTGTGCACTTTCTATTTTATAGAAATGAATCAGATCATCAGACTCTAGATCCTGGAGGCTGAGACCTCTGCCCTATTGGATATATTGTGTGCAAATGTTTTCTCCTGTTCAGTAGGTGGCTTTTTCACTTTGTTGATAGTTTTCTTCTCTGTGCAAAAGCTTTTTATTTTGATGTCATACCATGCACAAAAATAAATTTCAAATGGGTTAAAGACATAAATCAAAGACCTGAAACCATGAAACTTTTAGAAGAAAACATAGTATGTTCCTGGAGATTGGTCTTAGCAATATATACATATTTTTTTGGATATGTCTCTTTAGTGAGGGAAACAAGCAAAAATAAGCAAATGAGAGACTTCCTGCTCATACTGACATGATGTAGTCCATGTGTCTAGTCCCCCTTCTGTTTCTTCTTCCCTCTTATGTGTGACACCCAGATCTTCTCTGTGTGTGAGTGTGTGTATGCTAAGTTGCTTCAGTTCTTTGTGACCCCAAGGGCCAAGAACCCACCAGGCTCCTCTGTCCATAGGATTCTCCAGGCAGGAATACTGGAGTGCGTTGCCATGCTCTCCTCCAGAGGATCTTCCTGGCCCAGGGATTGAACCCATATCTCCTGTGGCTCCTGCCATGCAGGCAGATTCTTTACCACTGAGCCATAGGGGAAACCCTAGATCGTCTTTAATATTTAAAAGAGAGAGAGAGAGACATCCCTGGCCGTCCAGGATAATAGACAAAATCTGAGTGAGGCTCCCCAGCCCCTCCTGCATCTCTCCTCAGCATCATTTTGAGTTCTTTCCTCCTATCCTGTGTCCCACCTGGACTGGCCATCTTTTGCCCTCCAGCGAGCATTATTCCTTCCTGCTCCAGGCTTGTCACACAGTTAAACTCTCATCCTGGAACACCTCTCCCTCCTCAGTATGCCTAGCCAACTCCTTGTCCATCTAGGATTCAGTTTGACTCTTGCTCTTTCAACAAAGCCTTTCCCGGTGACCCAGACTAAGTTAGGTCGCACAGCCACACACTGTGAATGTCTGTGCTTCCAAGCAGTTAGGAGCATTGCTGTGGACTAGTTGCACAATACGGTCTGATGTCCTTGAAGATAGGGACATGTCTGTTTCTTTGTCCCAGCACCTCTCTCAGTGTCTGTTACGTGTCAAGTGTTCAGTAAATACTGGTGGGTGAATGAGTAGAGCCTGCGTTCTGGTCAGGAGACCTTGTAGCTTATGGGGGACATGCCCCAGCTGAAGAATATTTACTGAATTAGCCTCAAAGATGAAGTGTTTAGATATAGGTGATGGGAAGAGCAGCATGCTTTATCCTGGGGAAGGAAGACTGGGAGCCGGCTGGAGTCCCGAATGTGAGTATATAAGGTATTTAAATTCTAAGATAGATGGTCTCTTAAAGACAAAGCAAGAGCAGAAGTTTTCTTCAGAAAGGAGTGGTTTCCTGACGCATTCTCAGTTACTTCCTTTTGATCAGTGAAGCTCTGCTTGCAGAAGCTAGCTTAGCTGGAATGCCTTTAGTCAGTGCTGGTTTTGGTTGCTTGGAGAAGTCTACTAATGGAACACACTTTAAATTTTTTATAAAATGGAAGCAAACATACTTAACTTTGCCTTGGTGAGTATTTCTAGGACTATGACTTGCTAATAAGCGTTGTGGTGAATGCAAACTATTTACAGACTGTTTTCTTTGGGGAAAACAATATAGTAGTCTTCGATTGTGGAGGTCAGGAGTAGGTACCTGCTGCAAAGAGGAAAACAACTGCCCAATGATGGCTTCATACACGGATTTTAAACATTGAGGTGTTTCAAAGAGCTTAGGTGGAAATGAAGATAGTGTGCTCCGGAAAACTGTCTTAAATGACTTAAAGATTTGTAATATGACTATGGACTGTTTAATCACATAGTAAATTGCCTTGTACAGGGAGAGTCCACAGTCTAGGAGCTGTAGTCAGGTTATTAGAAGTGAAATTCCAAAAAAGTTTCAGCTTTTTGATAGAATTCAGACATATATTTAGCTGCATGAAATGTACGAGCTTTGAGTACATCTTTTCTGGTTCCTTAGTAGCAGGTTAAATGGGTTTAACATTGCAGGCTTACGAAAGCAACTTGCCAGGCTCCCTGGTGGCTGAGTGGTAGAGTGTCCGCCTGCCGGTGCAGGAGACGCAGGTTTGATCCCTGGCCCGGGAAGGTCCCAAGCCTCAGAGTGGCCAGGCCCAGGCGCCACAACTGTGGAGCCTGTGCTCTGGAGCCCAGGAAGTGCAACAACTAAGCGCCTGCACCACAACTACTGGCGCCCGCGTGCCCAGAGCCTGTGCTTGGCAACAGGAGGGGCCGCCGCAGCCAGAAGCCTGTGCGTGTGCTCTGCTGGGATTGCTTACCTGGCCGTGTCTGTGCTCTCCACAGGGAGCTCTCTGTGTCTCCGTCCCAGGGCCAAAATTCCTGCCACAGTGACAATATCTACGGTGCCGGGTGCTGTGCTAACTATTCCATGTACACAATTTCACTTAATCTCAACAGCAACTGTAATACAGAAGATATTTCTCTACAGAAGAAGAAACTGGGCCTGTGATGGGGGTTGAGGCCAATAATAATACCTGATACCTGCAGCTTCTCCTCCTGCTCGCCTGTCTCCCATTGGGGAAGCCCAGCCAATGGGGAGGGAAGATGCCCATCGACATACTGATGGGGATGCTCTGAGTTCAGACCCCAGATTTGGGGGACTAATCCTCACCACTGGGTTCAGGGTGCAGTTCTAGTCTGGGTCCATAAACATGATCTTCAGACTTCAGTAGACGTACAGAGGATTGTGGGAGGTTCTGCTCAGATGGGGCAAAAGGCCCAGTCTGTGTCCTCCGGACTCTTCAGATGAAAAAGAATGAAGTGTGACCCACTTCCTGCTATAAGGGCACTTGGGTAAGATATCGTCATAGTTGCTACAACGTGGCAGTCCCCTGCCAAGTTCCACGCCACTGGGGAAACTGCTCTTGCGAAGGTGCTGAAATGAAGACATCGGCTCAGGGAAGCGTGTGGTCTCTCCTCCCCCTACGAGAACTGTTGCTTTAGCAAGAGAAGTTTCAGAAGGACACCTCCACCCACAGAGTGGGTGACATCACTTGTGACATTTTGGAGAAGCATTTAGGTGTCTTCCCGACCTCACTAAAGAACTGAGCTGGGAATAGCCCCATTTTTAAACAAGAGACATGTGTTTGTGGCCCAGAGGGTTTTGTGGTCTCTTGGCACTGTGGTTCTCAGCCTGCCCTCCTGCACCTTGTAGCTGGATGTGGGCTCCAGGCGAGCTTGGGGGAGCAGCCTGCTGCCCCTTCGCTGCGTGTGATCCTTCCTGCCTTGGGCAGCGTCTGAGTCCCAGGTCTCGCCTCCCTGCCTTTTCACTTCTGTGTTTCCGCTCGACACCCTTGGCCTGTCCACTGACTCACTTCAGGGTGGGGAAGCACTCCTGAAGTGAGGAGCTGGCACTCCTGTCTGGGCTGGGTCTCCGACTGGTCCTGTATGGAGAAATAGGGAGGCTTCTGTGCTCCTCGAGGGATGGAAGTTGACCAACTTGATCTTGCCTCTTATGAGTTCTAGAACAAAATTCACGCCCTAAGTAAACCTGTTGCCTAGTTTCTCGGTTTTATCAAAAGGACTCTGCTTCCCACCCACAAGCAGAGCCCCTCTTCCAATCATAGAGCAGAGGTTTGGGTGCCTCCTAACTGTGACATCACGTCAGTGCTGGGGTACAGCCGTGAATAAAGCCAGCAGTGTGCCCGCTCTTTGTCTCCTAAACACGGTAGAAATGGACAGGCAGCTTATCCGATCAATCCCCAGGTTAGGCTTGGGGTCCCCTCTCATCCATCGCCAGGAGTCTGTGCCCAGACCGCTTTGCTTTGAGTCCAGACCACGTTGTGGCCAACGCTTCGGTCTGATTCTGACTCTAAGGCTGCCTAGTGGCTTCACTTGGCATGTCATCATGAGTGGGTATCTGCCCTTTCTTCATGTGTAATTATAAGACACTCGGTACAAAATATATACTCAGCTGGACCTGGGCTGCTGTAAAAAAGGCAGTACTCCTCCTGTCTCTTATACACATCTTCAGTGTCTGTTACAGAACAGAGCACTTATCATCCTATTCTGTTTAGGGAACCTTCAGAGAGGTAAATTAGCCTAATCAATTTAGCAGAAGTCCAAAGTTTCATAGACACTGCCTTGTAGAATTTATTTAATCCTAGCCTAAGTTCTTCTCTGCCAGAAAGCCAAAGAGTAGTCTGGCTTACAAACTGAAGAAGAGCAGACTGACTCTGATGATAACAGATTGGAGCTGGAAAGGTGCAATGGAACCTTTCTTTGTTGATTTAATGATTTTTTTTCCCAGCCCCCTTCCAGTCTGTACCACCTCTTAGCATAACAAGGGCAATACTTTTAAGTCCTTTATATTTATTTAAATGCCCAGCTAAATGATTCAGAATAAAACCCAAAGTTTTAATAACACCAGGTTTTGACAATAGAAGTTGTCTCTCAACATCCATTTGTCCTGTGTGCCTGTTCCCAAATTTCATTCAGATTCTTAACGCCTAGTTACATTCCTTTAAGTTAGTCCATGACCTGCTGGTGTGTTTGATGAATTTGCAAAAGAACGTAACACTTTTCTCTCATGCTCCCTCTTCTCAGGCACTTATCAATCTTCTAAAATTACCTTTTCTCCACTCCTTAGTATGCATCTTCTTACAGATAATTAGAGAAGATCTTAGCGGTCCTAATCCAACCCCTTCATCTTACTGACGAAGAAATAAAGGAAATATGACACCTCCGGTATCACATAGATATTTCTTTTTATCCCCTTAGTCAGATGTTTTGGGGGAACAGGAAAAAATAGCTGTTCTAGTTTCATACCATGGTGCATTGAACAATTTTTAGATTTGGACGTATGTATTAGAAAGAAAATAGGACATTCTCTATCAAGGAGAATTCTCCATGAGATCATAGCAGTATAAGGTGAATTTACCCTTCCTTTTGATCTCATCACTGTCCAGAATCTACAACTGCCAGATGCCACCCCACAATAAAGAAAATAAAAGGTCGAGATCCAGACATAACCCCCGTAATAACTAGCAGGTAGAAATGTGGGGAACTAGATGGCACCTTGGGGGACCCCCTGAGTTATTTAAGCAAGGATGAAATGATTAAATGACTTATATTAGTGGAAGGTTATGGAGGTGGCATTATTAATAACTCTGGGGGGAGTGTTTCCAGTGTCCTGTTCTCTTTCCCTCAAGTCCACTTTGGGTCTGAGGCTCACTCTCAAACAGTGAATTTAACTCGATGGCATGCTCATCCCTTAGAAAGCTTTTTTAAAAAATAAAGAAGAGTGCTTGGGCCCTACTCTCAGACTTCATTTTAATTATTCAAGTGTGGGGTGTGGGCATTGTTTGTTTTTTTCTTTTAAGATCTGCAGGTAATTCTTTAATGTCAGCCAGCACTGAGAATCACTCCTCTCAGGTTTTGAGGCTGAAGTAGTCTAGACCCAGTTACTGATTTGAAGGTCACCTATGTGTGATGATTTGCGGGGCACCTATAGGTTCCTAGTAGCATGGAACACCTTGGATTGGTTTCCTTCCCCTAATCCCCTGTGGAATCCCGTGAAGATCCTGCCTGCCAGACGGCTCAGCGCCTCCCCATCGTCAGTACTGCTTAATGCTTACAATATCCATACTCTAATTCTTAGGATGCTTCATGAGGTAGGGCCAATGTTTACCCATGTTGTACCGCTGAGAAAGCCAAGGCTCGGGCCTGTTCATCACCTCACCCACGCTAATGAGTGCGGCTGGAGTTCTTAGCCAGGCCGTCTAGCTCTGGAGCCTGCACACTTAAGCACAATACTGATAGGGATAGAGTCAAGGGATAAAGCAGGTGATTCAGTAGTTAATCCCACTAGGGGACTGTTGGGCTTCCCTGGTGGCTCAGAGGTTAAAGTGTCTGCCTCCAATGTGGGAGACCCGGGTTCCATCCCTGGGTCGGGAAGATCCCCTGGAGAAGGAAATGGCAATCCGCTCCAGTATTCTTGCCTGGAAAATCCCAAGGATGGAGAAGCCTAGTAGGTTACAGTCCACGGGGTCGTAAAGAGTCGGACACGACTGAGCGACTTCACCTCACCTAGGGGACTGTAAGTAGAGAAAATATGAGAGACCCTGTAAGTTAATGATTACTTCAAGGAAGCAGGTCTGCTTAACCATGAAACCAAGCAGGCTCGCTTAGCAACAAAACCATGGGACAGAAGCGCGGGACACGCCCCCAAACAATAACACAGTGGCGGGATGAGAGCTACTGCCTGGTGAGCCCAGCAAGTTAAGGATCCCTAGGACACACTCTTTGCACACAGTGAAAAAGAATCGTGGAGCTAGCTTGACCATGTTGCTGTTGTTGTTTAGTCACTATTTCTGACTCTTTGTGACTCCATGGACTATAGCCCAGCAGGCTCCTCTATCCATGGAGTCTTCCAGACAAGCATACTGGAGTGGGTTGCCATTTCTTTCTCCATGGGATCTTCTCGACCCAGGGATCAAACTCGCATCTCCTGTACTGCCAGGCGGATTCTTTACCTCTGAGCTTGACCATTGTAGGGACAAGAAAACTCCCCTGCTCAACCTGGAGGAGGAGCTGATGATGGAAGCATGACTTTACTCAGGAGAGACAGAGAAGTTCTCCCCCTCCCCACTTTTCCTTTGATTATAAATCTGTAGTCCACCAAGTTCTCAGGGCACGGCACCTCTTCGCTGCCCACCCACCCTGCAGCCCTGCTCGTAAGCCTCACAAGCGTCCTCTTCTGACGGATCACTTTTGCATCACTTTGTCTCTACTGAATTCTTTTCTGCGCTGAGACACAAAGGACTGTGGTACTGGAGCTCTTCAGAAACCCCCTAAACAACACCAAACTGTTTCAGAACTGCACTGTGTGATAACTGGTATTTATGGGTAAATACCATACTCCTCTCAGTACTGTATTCACATTTTTGCCGGGGCTTCCTGCAGATGGTGCTTTCGCTCAGGATGAAGAATCCTCCGGCTGAAATTTCACGTTCAACCACAGGCCAGTGGGGAGAGGCCTCTGGCACATGAAGGTCTGTACGGCCCTGCATATCAGTTACCAAAGCAAACTCCAAGGACCACCGGTTTTTCAGACCTGCCTGCACACAGGGTGCGTCTGGGGAGCTTTAAAAATCACTGCCTGGTTGGCCCCCTCCGGAGTGTGATGTAATTAGCCTGAGGGGCTGGCTGGCTGGAGAGGCTGTAAAAGCTCCCCAGATGATTCTCCTGTGCAACCAGGGTTGAACACAGTTTTCGGAGGCAGGCAGTCCCTCCAGGGTGAGGGAGCTGCCTCTGTGTGGCCTGCAGAGATGGGGGAATGGACTTGGGCTTGGGGCAAGTGTTCTAGGTACTAATGCATTTCATTTTACAAGCATCTGCCTTCTCTGGGTAATACACAGGGCTCTTTCCAAAAGAAGAAGCAGTTTTTCTTAAACAACTAGGTCAGACGTTATTTTGTTTTACTTTGATATGATGGAATTAAGCATTGTTCAAACAGCATAGTGACAAATGGAGTAGTCCTGTAATTGGGCTAGATGAGGGCGCTTGTCTTCCCTACAATCTGCTGCCTCCAGGAAAGCTGTAGAGGTCGGGTTTGTTGGAAGGAATTCCTTGAAAGTGAGAAAAAAATGAAAAGGCAGCACAGAAGCTTGGTTCTAGGAAGTTTCTATCTGGCTCATAGAAATGATGGCTTTCTGTTAAGAGAAGATACTTGATCTTACTGCTTTCCCAGATGTGAGAAGTGAGAACCTCCGTCAGGAGAGAGGTGTACGGGATGTTGTCTGCACCATGTGCGACCAACACTGCTTTTGTTTAAATTAGAGTGAAGTTCATGTCACACAAAATTAACTGTGAAGTGAACAGTCCAGTAGCATTTGGTGCATTCACGATGCTGTGCAACCAGCTTGCCTATCCGGTTACCACACCTTTTCACTACTGCAAAGGAAACCCTTCCCTGACGAATTCTTTCCATCTCCACAGCTCAGATCACATCTGTCTTCCTCAAGGCCTTTTATTTTAAACTGAAGTATAGTTAATTTACAGTAACGTCTTAGTTTCATGTGTACAACAAAGTGATTTGATTATTTATATGTGTCTATATGTATATTGTTTTTCAACTTTTCCTTTATAGTTTATTACAAGATATTGAGTCTTGCTCTCTGTGCTACACAGTAAATCCTTGTTCATCTATTTTATGTATGGCAGTGTGTATCTTAAATCCCAACCTCCCAGTTTATCCCTCCCCTCATTCCCCTTTGGGAACTGTAAGTTTGTTTTCTGTGTTTGTGAGTCTATCGCTGTTTCGCAAAGAAACTCATTTGTGCTGTTTTTAGATTCCACATGTATGTCCACTCAACGTCTCTCCACTGATTCCCGTCTCAGTAAACATTTCCGAGCATCTCCTACTTGCGAGGGATACAAAGATGCCTGATGGTGTATCTGAGGGACCTTGAAGTAGTAAAAGGAAACTGACATGAAAGAAAACAATTGCAAAACCATGAAAACGGTTGATGCAAGAAGCTCTGGTTGCCGCAGCCCAGTGTTGGGAAGGGCTGCCTCGGCAGGCACAGGGAAGGAAGGATTCAGTGGGGAGACGGCGCTGGAACTTGGACTCTGCCCACGTGGACAGGGGGGAAGGGACATTCTAGGCTGAGCAAACGGTGTGTTCAAAGGTTGAGGTCGGGGGCAGCAAACCTTTTCTGCAAAGGGCCAGAGAGCAAATAAGTTAGGTTTGGGGGGCCGTAGGGCCAGTGTTACAGCCGTCACTGATGTGTGGAAGCAGCCACAGGCGGCATTAAGTAGACTGTCATGTTCGAATAAAACTTTATGGACACCAGAATCTGACACACAGTTTTCACACGATAGCATGTGATTATCATTCTTTTGATTTTTTTTTTTTTTCCCCTCAGCCATTTAACCACTTAGAGACCATTCTTAACTCATGGGCTATATAAAAAGAGCTGGCACACTGCATTCGGCCCAGGCTGTAGTCTGGCCTGTGTACCAAGGCAGGGGAGACTGAGGTCATAGGCAGGGGCAGAACAGCAGCTGCTGGTTGAGCCTGTTCTCAGCCCTGGGTGTGAGATCATTCATCTCTGACAAGCTCCCAGGCAGCGGTGCGGCTGAGGTCCTCTCTCGGAGTAGCAAGGAGCTGAGGTATTGTTAGGGTCCCCTCATGCCCCTGATGCTGTGTTAGTGTCTGTCTGTTGCTGCTGTTCTTCAGCCACTAAGTTGTATTCAACTCTGTGACTCCACGGACATCAGGCTTCTCTGTCCTCCACTATTTCCTGAAGTGTGCTCACATTCATGTCCATGGGGTTGGTGATGCTTTCTAACCATCTTATCTGTTGCCGCCTTCTCCTCTTGCCTTCAATCATTCCCGCATCAGGGTCTTTTCCCGTGAGTCAGCTCTTTAAATCACATGGCCAAAATATTGGAACTTCAGCATCAGTCCTTCCAATGAATATTCAGGATTGATTTCCTTTAGGATGGACTGGGTGATCTCCTTGCAGTCCAAGAGACTCTTAAGAGTCTTCTCCAGCACCACAATAAAAAAGCATCAATTCTTCAGCACTCAAAGATTCTGTGGGTATCGGAAAATATAAATGACAGTTTTCCACCTACCAGCTGTTTTCATTCTACTTAGAGAAGATTTATGTAAGTGGAAAGGTACACGGACCCTCCCAGAGTAAGAAACAGTAGAAGGGCCAGGCAGTGAGGTTCCCGCTGCTGCGCACAGTGACCTGTCCTGTGCGAGGCACGTGGACAGCAGGGTTAACAATTCTTCAGCACTCAAAGATTCTGTGGGTATCGGAAAATATAAATGACAGTTTTCCACCTACCAGCTGTTTTCATTCTACTTAGAGAAGATTTATGTAAGTGGAAAGGTACACGGACCCTCCCAGAGTAAGAAACAGTAGAAGGGCCAGGCAGTGAGGTTCCCGCTGCTGCGCACAGTGACCTGTCCTGTGCGAGGCACGTGGACAGCAGGGTTAAGGCAGAGCAGCCCCGTGCGGGCTGTGGCTTCCCGTATGTCACCCAGCTCGACCACGTCCACAGCTCATCACCGTCACTCGCTCTCTGTCGGCATTTGCCCCCTCCTGTCGTTTGTCACTGTATCTTTAGCCTCTCCCAGGGCTGTTTTACACTGAGTGGAGACTAGGCTGTGAGTGAGAGCCTCAGCGTGTGCTGCCTCGCCTCTGACTGAGGGGACATCCTGGCAGCCTCACTCAGGGAGGGGGGCTGTAGCGGGGCTCAGGGAAGTCCTGAAGCTGGGGGACAGGAACTTGCAAGTCCCCGCAGCTGGATGGATGGCAGGCTTAAATGGCAGAGGAGGAGGTACGTTAGAACACCCGAGGGAAGAGAAATGTTGAAACACTCACTTTTCTCTGGAGATACCTCTGAGTTTTCTTCGTGTCTTATTCCATAGCACTCAGACGCTATAAAGCCCTAGAGTATCTTCCTCTAAAGATACGGTAATATCTCGCTCTAGGCCAGGTTCAGAGGTGGAGAGAAGCTTCTGTGAACTTGATTCATCGTAAAGCCAAAGGACAGCCTTGGCTTTGTACCCAGAGCTGGGGTATCAGCGATACAAATTGGTGCTTTGCTTTCCTGTTAGCTGTGTGTTCTGAGTTTTTTGCCTCAAGACTTCCACTCCTTGATAGCGAATTATAGACAAGTGTAGCAGGGGCTGGGGCTTGCTTTTTCAAAAGGTCAGTGATCACCTGGAGGAGAATGCTGTATTAAAAAAAGAAAAAGCAGGACCCAAATCAAGCCAGCACCTGAATGAATGACCACAGGGAGCTTTGCTGTCTGTCCATGAGGGAGGTGGGTGATGTTGACCCGGGCACACATTCTAACTGGTCCTTCATCTTAAGAGCTATTAGTTTCAGGCTTGCTAAAAATATCCTGTGACATACACACACACACACACACACACACACACACATATGTATATACACACACACACACGTGTGTGTGCATGCTCAGTCATGTCTGACTCTTTGTGACCCCATGGACTGTAGCCTGCTAGGCTTCTCTGTCCATAGGATTCTCCAGGCAAGAATACTGGAGTGGGTTGCCATTTTTTCCTCCAGGGGATCTTCCTGACCCAGGAACTGAAGCTCTATCTCTTGCATCTCCTATATATATACAGGAGGGAGGGTGTGTGCTCATGCACACAGCTTCTCAACCAAACAGGCCCTGTAGAAATCGAATGCCTGTGAGGCAAATACTGAGGGATGGCAGATGTGTGTGGCCGAAGGTGACATCACTAGGAGATCCAGATGCTGCCGTCCGGTGCATCAGACCCTGCTTCTCCCAGCTGCACTCTGGACGTGAAAGCTCACCTGGAGATTTCAGGTCCCCTCAGACTTGGACTGAAGGATCTGAGGTGGGCCCAGACCTGGTCTTTCCAAGGCTCCCAGGCGATTC